>PNEQ01119928.1:34545-74077 GCA_003012365.1 Medauroidea extradentata
CAGGTGTTTGAGCGTATGAAGCCCGAGCAGCCGGACTGTGTGGAGAAGATAGTGGTGGTCCCTGGAGACTGCTCTGCTCCTCGTCTGGGCCTCAGTCACTCTGACTACCATGACCTCACACAACATGTATGCATTGCAGGTGTTTGAGCGTATGAAGCGCGAGCAGCCGGACAGTGTGGAGAAGATAGTGGTGGTGCCTGGAGACTGCTCTGCTCCTCGCCTGGGCCTCAGTCACTCTGAGTATCATGACCTTACACAACATGTCAACATAGTGCTGCACCTGGCCGCTACAGTCAAGTTCGACGAGACTTTGAAGAAAGCGGTGGACACCAATACGAGGGGAACTCAAGAAATCATAAATATTTGTCGAGACTGCGTCTCTCTTAAGGTGACTAAAGAGATTTGCTAGTTCCAGATGTATCTTATTTATATTACACAAATTTAAGGTTTCCATTATAATAATCTCAACAAAAACAAGCCCACACTACATGAAAATACTATATCACTAAATACCACTGTTTATTAACCACAAATGAGATAATTCATTGCGAATTGTTCTGAAGGAATCGGACAATTTACAACTATTCGGTAGTTCGCCAATAAATGGTGATTCATTTAATTTACTGTTATTTAGGGATATATTTCGGTGAAGAATTTCTAGCTGTTTACTGAGATGTCTCATCAAAATATCTAGTTTAATTTTTTTTGTATGCTGCATAGTATGTGCGAATAAAATTAAAATTTTTGTTCCAGTCAAAAGTTTTGATGTGTTCTTTTTAATTTTTCAGTATTCCACGCACACAATTATTTGCACCATGTTTTGAGTTAGCGTTCAAAATGAAAATGGGTTTTAACATTTTATGCATTAAGATTTTGTAGTTTAATTTACTATTGTAGGCATACTGATTGACATGCCTTCTGTCATTTGAAATATAGAATTCAAACTTACGTTTTGCAACTGCTTTATAAATTTTTATGTATGTGTGTTAGCTTCTGTAAAACAGCTAGTGATTTGCAAATATGTTGTTATTCTTGTACATTACAACGAATTACTTCAGTTGGAACATCAGCAGTCCTTAAGTTATGAGACATGAGATAATTATCCTAATTGAGGAGCAATCTTTCAAAACAAGACATGTTACCAAAAACCCAAAAATAATTAACCGCACGTCTGTATAAAGTTAGTGTGTTACACACAAGTATACGCAATCATATATTAAAAAAAAATTCAATGTTCTATTAAAAAATCCGGTGAAAATTATGGTTTTTATTAAAAACCAGATTATGCAAACAACACTGCATTAATAAAATAGGCGGATCTGCTGCTATCTATTGTAAGACGTACAGTTGCGAATTTATGCCTCAATAGACATTCAGAACTAGACCTGACCATTTGTTTTTATATAATTACGACTGAAATATAATACGGCCATATCCATGATCAAAATTTTACTGTTTGGATGCAGTATAGAGATAAAAACTGCCGTATTTCATTTGCATCACTGGTGCAACATATAAGTTTTTTTCTTTCCTGAAAAACTGGATAAGATGAACACGTCTAATTTTGGAAGTTTGCTGCTGATTTACGATTTACTGTACATGTTAAAAGTACTACGCAACAAACTACGTTATTGACAGTTACAACATTGTTTGGTCTATGTATCTTATTAAGGGCAGTTTGAGATGATACTCAAAAAACAGTGATATTACAAAGTGAATTTACAAGAGCAAAATCATATTTCAGAAATATTTCGTATTAAAAACCACTCATTCTGCAAGGCGATAGATGCTGGAGCACATCAGTTTAATAGTTTATAATACAACTAGCGACCCGGATAGCACTAATTGTCTATAGCCAAGAATTGAAGTATATAAATTGACATACCGCACGCTTTCAAGTCTCGGTCTTACTTCATTAATTTACAATTAATTATTAATATTTATTTGGGGAAATATGACACAAAACTAGCAAAAAGAAAAAACAAATAGTCTACCCTATTTTCTACCAAACTTCACAGCATCGCCCGTTGGGTTTATCTGAAGATTGCCTAAAAATTTCATTAAAATCGCTCCATCCGTTTTGGAGTCCATAGGGAACGTACATACACATACATATATATTTGTAGAGAGATAGAAATTGTACTAAGACTTGTACTCAACCAACATCTTACATATGCTTCTAGTAAAATGAGTGCAAGTAAATCTACACAGTTATATTTGCTTCAGGCTGCAGTGTTCGTGTCAACAGCGTACTCAAATTGCCCTCGAGAAATAGTTAAGGAGGAGTTCTATGACCCACCCATGTCGGTGGAAGACACACTTGCCATGAACAGCAAGATCTCCGAACATGTGCTTGATGTTTTGAGCCCGAAGTAAGTACCAATCTCATTTAATGATATAAACAGTGTCAGGGCCGCCATCTGGCTTGAGATATTTTTCGGGTTGTAAATCTAGATGCACAGAAACGTAAGGGCGAATTCAGGCATGCATGTCGGATACATAGTAGCCTCTACACGCAAGGCACAAACTTTTATTTTAGCCAGACTATTGCAGTATCGATCGTCTACATCAGGCTTTAATCAATGCCTTTAGACTTTTGTGCCGTAATAATAAAGATAAGGAATGTCGTGTCTGTACGGTGCTTTAAATACTCTACACAGAAATTTTCGATCTTAAAAGTGACCGTGAAAATGCCAATATTTTCTATTTTCGGCCCCATAAAATAAGCATACTGATATTTCAGAAACAGTATGACATCTATTCCGATGCAAAACATTTTACTGTAGGGAACTGTGCAGTCAAAATCATTGTAGCATTTTTCAGAAGTTCAGTTTCAATCCAGGTTCTAGATTTTAAGATAATGACTGTGCCTGAAAGACAGTTGAAGTTGTTTCAGAGGGTTCGGAAACACAGCTTTTAATGCACGTATAGATTTAAAACCTTGTCTCAGCTGTGTTTTCCTTTTGCACAACAGTTAAGTTGGAATACTTTCCAGGTCAAAGCTTCTCCGTTTATGGTTATTGTTGTGAGTTTTAATGTTTACGGCTTAAAATGAAGCAGATATCATATAACCGTTTCACAACTGTTTTGAAACTTGTTTTTGACTCCCGACGCAAAAGAAAGGATGTTTTAAGTTTGACGTGTCTGTCTGAGTATCTGTGTTCTGTCCTAAACAAATGGACTTATTTTAATGCGGTTTCCTTTGTTTTAAAGCTGACTTGATCGGGAGTGTCCTTAGCTATGATTCAAGGAAATCTGGTCAGCCGTTTAAAGATCATAAGCTCTTTGCTAGTTTTTTTTAGTGAATGTGAGCAGTTATACTGGTCTAATCAATTTGAAATGTAGTACCCTGTGAGTCGGGGGTTTGTGAAATTTTTAATTTGAGTCTTAACTTGTTACATGCAGCCAAATTCTTTGAACAAAATTTCCGACTTATTATTATATGGATTTCCAATGTTTGTTCTAGTTTAGGTGCCGGCTTCCGTAGTGTAGCCGGTTAGGCACCTGTCTACGTGCGAGAGGTCCTTAGTTGGAATCCCTACTCGGTCACGTATTTTGCGCTGACCTTTCACATAACTTCACTCTCAATTGGCTCTTAAGACCTTGTTGTTAAAGGGTCACTAAATCCTCTCATCTCACCTCCAGCTTAGATTTAAATAAGTAATTTTTGAAAAATTAATAGGAGAATGCTCCCTATAGACTTATATATAGTTTTGCAAACAAACTGTACGAATATTTATTTAATTAACTGCAACGTTGAAACCAGGTAGGCACATTAGCGTGTTCTCGATAAATAAAGGTTTTTAGAGCAGTAATTGTAACGAAATCATGCTACGTGAATAGTTTTCACTTTTTTTTTTAACAGCCCGTGTACACTTTCATCCGCAAATATTGCCTCACAGACAGAACATAAGTTTTTAGCACAGTCGCTGTAGTTTTTTTGGCGTTAATCTAAAAAATTTCTTTCGTCTGCGTACCTTTACGATTAAAACAACATAAGATGAAACCTGTTATGTTTTGTGTAGCTTGCTTATCCCGAACATTTTCAAGGAGAGTAAACATTCAATATACTAGAAACGCTGACATTATTTGCAAACGGCAATTCCAAATTAAACATGAAGATTTCAGTAGCTTTAGACTACAGTGTAAACTGCTTATAAATAATTTTTAAATAATGTTGTAAGTAAGTAAAAAAAAACAACTTCAACAAATACTATTTTTCAACAATGTATGGTTGATTTATAATTAGTTCCCTTTATTGAATGCTTAGCAAAATTATTGCATTTCCGGTACAGGTCATGTTAGGAAAAGTAGTGTCTTTACTTTATAACAGTATTGTAACACCTGAGTGCAGCATTTATAAAAACCATAAAATTTCTCTTTAAAAAAATATTTGTGGATTTTTAGGTAGGATCGCAAGTACGTCGTGATGTTGTTGATATTTGGCATCTGCTCCTTCCCAAGGGCAACACTAAGATATTTTAAATTCTTGTAACACGGTAAGTACATACATGTAATTGTATAAAGTGACATCTGACGCGAGACTCCAACTTGGTGAATCGAAGGATTGATGTATGGGAGGAAGAAGTGGAGGCTCAAGGAAACTCACAGGTACTGAAAAAGTCCGTCACGTACGGATATTGAAGGCCGAAGTAATCAATAAACACCAAGAAGATAATCTGGGCTGAAAGTTACTTTAGAAACCATGTGTACGCATTGGCACAAACACTGTGTGACAGACAATGTCATATGTTTATTGAACTACA
This sequence comes from Medauroidea extradentata, assembly GCA_003012365.1. Lineage (NCBI taxonomy): Eukaryota > Metazoa > Arthropoda > Insecta > Phasmatodea > Phasmatidae > Medauroidea > Medauroidea extradentata. Next base: position 39,312 of record PNEQ01119928.1, read on the forward strand.
AACGTAAACAATCAACTCAAAAGCGTATTCGACATACATGCATGCACTTCACACGTGAATGCCCTACGTCATCTCTCACTACAACAATTGCGGTAAAAACTTTTGAAACGTAAAAAAAAAAAAAATTAAATTTAGAAATATTTTGATTTGAATGTATATGAGATATAAATATATGCTGAAAGTAAGGAAACCATATGTTAATTTACACAAATGTTGATGTTCTTTCAGGATTATTTACCCTTCGCCAAATAACTATATATTCTCCAAAGCTGTTTCTGAGAATGCTATCTTCACGCAAGGAAGAGAGTTGCCGTTTGTTGTTGTTAGACCGTCTATAGGTAAGTTTAAATTTTTAAAGCGTGGTATTAATTTATTGACTAATGGTACTGCAATGTAAAATTGTTACGAAATTTAATCTAACAAACATTATTTTTTACCTTAATGATTGAGTTGCGGATATAAAGTCCGTACTGTATGAGTATTCCATTTTTTGACAGCTCATAAGACAGTATAACCATGTAAACAAACACATTGTGTATCCTTCCGCCCCCATGTGCTTTCCAGCTGATAATCAAAACGTGTCGATGGTTAAGGAATGTGACTGCAATAAAATCCAAAAAGGGTCGTGAATTCCTATTGGTTATTTTCAGATCTCAGACAAGTAGGTAATTTGTTTTCAATACTGACTGCACATTAATCTTACTAAGGTTAGGTGGCTATGTTAATGGACAACTATTTCATATTACAGTAATTAATAGTCTACTCAACAGATGTTAAGGTAATTTAATCGTTCAATATTTAAAATAATTTAATTATATTTTCCAAGGCATTCTCAAAATTGTTGTAACATTTAAGGGAATAACAAAAAACAAATATGTAGGGATAATTACATGATAATTGTTACTTGTATTTTTGATTTTTACTTGACACCTAAAAAGTTTAAATAATAGTAGATTATTTTGTTACTACAAACTGAAGTAGCAAGAGCATATGACAGTGCAAGCAAACATCTTTAAACTAAAATAAAAATATATCATTTTACTGCTGGTTAATTTGCAAAACTTTGAACTAAACTTTCATTAATAACGCGAAAACTAAGGATTTCCGGACCTGTGTTTATATCGAATTTTTTTCCTGTTTTGATGAATGGAAGGCAACCTCCAAGTTTGTTGAAACATCCTGTATATACACTACTATGTCGTAAGTCTTAAGTCTTTTGATTTAGTTTAAACATACATATAATTTCCACTTGTAGTGTATTTTGACAGTAAGTATTAGTATTAACTGTTTGACTTTAAACTCTGTGTTGAATATTTTTTTATATTTAAAGAAACCTATAAAAAGAAACACGGGTTGTTATTTTGATAACTGACCATTTCTTTCTTTTAATCAGTCAAGTCTCTAATTTTCCCCTGAATTATTTTTTTCAGTAACTGCAACTCTAAATGATCCAGTCGTAGGATGGGTTGATAATTTGAACGGACCGATTGCACTTACATTTGGAGTGGGTTGTGGAATTCTACGCTCGCATTACATAAACGAAAAATGTGTGATAGACTTCATCCCAGCTGATATTGTCACCAACTGCATATTAGTGTCTGCTCTTGTCGCAAACAAAGGGTAATTGCAAACATTCGCAACAAGCGATTTTCCTTGCAGTTGTGGCTCGTGGGTTGTTGCCAGGTAGGGCTGCAGTTGCCAAGATCTGTACAGGGTTGTGCGCTGGTTGACTCTACAGCCAATGACACGCTGATGTGCAGGTGCCCCTTACTACTGAGTGGTCACAACACATCTAGTAGCCGGAAAAAAATTTCATGGTCGTTGGTCTACGGCGCGTTCATCAAGAGTGTACAGGTCCGACTATCTGCAGCCAGCACCTGGCAACAACCCACGAGCCGCCACTGTTTTCTTGTCTTCCTTTGTGAGTAGGGCGATGGTTAGTTAAGGTAGTTTTAGTTATATGTATTAATATACTTTCATTCATTACGGTTATGCTAGTTACGCATCAAGGGTTATTGTACACGAATAACTCGTGGTCGTTGTGAGAACTTATTAATAATTTATTTAACTCACTCGCATACAAAAAATTATTGATGTCTGGACATTATTCAATTCCATTTTGTTTTGGTCATAATATGTTAACTCTGTTTTACTTTTTACTTCTTACTTTCTTCGTCTTGTAATTACTGCCTGTAGAGCAAAGTTGAACATGAAACCAGCGGATCTGTGTACAACACTTTCATGTCATGCAGTGTATGTATGTATGTATTCATGAATGTATCTAGTATGAAAGGGTGTTTGTAGTAATATACGTACCAAATTAGATAGAAATAACTTTCGGCTCCCAAATTAAAATACCTGCAAAGACTACGGAATTCAGTCAACAAAATTAATTAGCAATTTACACACTGTTCCTCGTAGGGCAGTAATATTTGGTTTATAAGCTCCGAACCTTTAATTAATTTTTTTCAGCTAGCTGAATTTACCTGATTGCATTGGGTTGAATTATTCTTTCGAGTTATTTATACACTTTATGGCCGAAAAATGTAACAAGTCGCGCATTAAGGGGCCCGCCTCGTTGCCATAAAATCACACTGCAGCGTGTTTGAAGAAGACGTTTTACACCGAAACTAATACACGTGTGTTCACGCCGTTTGTCTACGAAAAGAACACACACTTCAGACGACTGCCCTTAAGTACTTTCAAGACAACACACGTATTAGAAATCCCTTTTTAGGGCACGTCAAAATGGGTTAAAACGGGGTTTTCAGGCTGCTATAGCGGAAAATATACTAGCCGAATACATGTGAAACCACTTAAGGGTAGTGCGTTGGACTTTAGTAAAGTGATTTCGTAAATAAAACGATAGGGTTACCAAGTCCCATAGGAAATTTTTTTTTCTCGAAGACTTCACGCCTTAAGCGTAGAGGCGACGCACCGTTGTATGGCCCATACGATGACGCCCTTAGCACCATACCTCACTTACACAAACACATGTGCCATGAGGCGGGCTCCTTAAGACACAATCCAAATCAAATGTTAGTTTCTGTATACACACACACACGCACACACACCTACACACACACACACACACACACATATATATATATATATGTACGTTCATATTCTAATATTCTCTGCTAATTACATTCTTTGTTCTGTAAAACACACAGTAAACAAAAACCAGAGAGTCTGTGAAGTTCTGCGATTACCATGGTAATGTCAATCCTAACCAGCGACGAAAATTACAAAACATTTATTTTTATTAGATTTACACTGCCAACACAACAATGTGAGGTAAAATGTTCTTTTCTCTGTAAAAGCACAATTTTTGTTCTCTTAACTGAAAGAGCATGAGAATAATGTGCAGTGTGCGAATCATATGGTTAAAAACAGGTTAGCAGAAACGAAATTTCATTAATTTGCACCTCATGTCACCAGGTTATTTTTCACACCGTCAACGTTGTTAGTATATAAAATTATAATTATCTAGAATGATCTTAGAAAGGTCTGGATATTGAAGTTAATATATGGCCCTTTTATTGGTTAGTATTTAACGAAGTAATCGTTCGTCGTAATGGTACAGTGGCGCTGTTTTTTATCACTGTGGTAATTGCAAGAACGAGTAGAAAGTTCGTGACATAGAAGCTACATAAATAAGAAGTATGAAGACTTATAACGACGTGAGAACCACATCGATATGCTAGTAACGCTGTCAGTTAATTAGATGTCAACTCAATAGCGTCAGTGGATGGTGTCTATCATACCTGTGATTCTATTACCATGGTCTCTTCTGCATTTGATAAAATAGTGCAATATAATCTCATAAAATCTTAAGAATAATTTTGTGAATTTATGTTCGTAAAATGACACTCGGGCGAAATCGGGTGGTTTTAGCAAGTATGTAATGATAGTTCTGAGCTGAAGCAACACGTTTGTTGATCTTTCAATATGTATTTTTTTCCAGAACGCAAGATGTACCTATCTACAATGTTTCAACTTCAGACACTAACCCAGTGACTCTGAAAGAATTCTGTGACACGCTGTTGGACATGATCAAAGAAAAACCACTAAAAGCCTCTATCTGGTACCCATACTATTACAAAACCGATAACTACTACGCATATATGTTCCTCGTCTTCTTTCTTCAATTCCTTCCAGGATGTCTGCTGGATCTGGTCCTTCGTCTCAAGGGGAAACAGCCAATGTGAGTTACGCTCCTTAGATTGCAATAAAGTTTTAGAGCGTTTAACAATAATGCCAGTTTTGTAATTTGGTAAATATGGGCCTAATATGTTTATATTTTATAGCTGCACAGAAGAAACGGTTTTGTGGTGGCTACAAAATATTTTGTCAATATGGTCGTCACAATATATTTTTGTAGTGGTTACAAAATTTTTTTTACAAATTTTTTTGTAGTTACAGCAAAACTTTCTTGGGGACAGCAAAAAAATTTGTGGCCACCACAAAAAAATTTGGTAAGGTCTAGGCCTATAATAACAAAATGTTTTCTGGTGACCAATAAGTATTTTCTTCAGTGTGTCCAGTGTTTGATTTGTAAAATTTACTACGCACTAAGCACAAACCAAATACTAAATTCTATTATGTTCTAAACTGGATTACGTGGAAATTTAGTTCACTAATTGATTTGAATGGAACAGTGCCACGTCGTTTGAAGCGGTCGTCATATAATTCTCTGATAAATCGTTTCGTTCTGTTGTAAAGCAATTATTTGGAAGATAATTGCTGAGATAAATATTTTAGTAATTAAGTCAGCATAGCTGAGAAATAGTTCAACACGTACCCATGAAATGTGTGAAGCTATTATAATATTTGAACCTGTACAGTAAGTTTTTTTCTTATAAATACAGGTAGTTGCATTTCACATACACACGCACGTGCGCGCTTACACACATGTGTGTGTTTACAGTATGCGATTCTATACCGTTCACCGGATTGCAATAAAACTTGAATGAGTTGTACGTACGCCCGAGAAGGTTTCTGACAAATATAAATTCATGTATTGGGTACAAGAGACGGGGGCAAAACGGGGCAACGGGTAGAGAAACAGGGTAACCAATAATCTAGTGAAATTTTTTTACAATTCTTTCTTAAACAGTTATTAATGTTTAACTAAGAATTAAAAAAAACTTGTTTAATGTATTTTTTACTTTTGATATTATTATTAGAATTAATAATACTAATTATATGAAATTTAAAGTGCCTAAATATGTTTATTAAAAACTTTAGTTAAAAATATGTATTATTGTAAATTTAGTTTTTAAGAACATGTCGAAAATTTAAACATGTCTGTTACGCGTAGTAAAATATATATTTTTTTTTAATATACAGTGCTAGAGGATAAGAGACTGGGCAGTGTTGTGAAGCTGTGGATTTTCTTTTCTTTAAAATTCTTTAAAATTTCAAGATAATGAATGGATGTCGACTTGATACTATTCTCGGATATATTATCTGAAGGTTGCCGCTAAAAATCCATTGGCGGTTTTTATAGCACAGTGCTCTTAAGTTTTTCATTTAGGGCTAACCACTTTCCGCTAAACTAACTTTTCCTGAAGAGTACCAGTTAATATTTGGTAAATATAAGGCGTAAGACCATCGGTCTAGTTTTTCTGGCGCAGTAAAAAAAAAAATCATACTAGAAAATGGGTAATCGTTCAGTCTAAATAGGAAGAGACGATTATATAAGATAAAATATCTTCAAGTTTTTTTAGTTTTGCAGTCAAGAAAGATACAAAGGATATTTTATTAACACGGTCATGCCTACTGGAGGGCTGGCCGTCCCTCAAATCAGCCTATATGGCTTCCGATTGGTCATCTAGTCGTTAACTATGCTGTGATTGGTCTTAGGCTACACTCCTTCGAGGGTGGAACTATATACTGATTGGTTGGAGGCGAAGTGAAGAGGGGATTAGAATGGCTGTGGTTGGGTGTGAGGTAGTTGGGAAGGATCTTTGTTTGATTAAGCCCTAAACGACAGTCAAATGTTTAACATTTCTATACTACCGTATCCTTATGCTTCCTCTTCATTACGCCTCTGCCGCTCCTTTTTGCCTTTAAACATATCAACTAACTCATTACCCACCTCCTAAGAACCTTTTGGTTGTTGTAACGCCTAAGTAACACCATAAGATTTACCTCTGTACACGTTCATCCTCGTCTGGTGTAGACAAACAACTGATGGCAGTTCATCCTTCCGTTTGATGCTTGGAGATACTCATACGGATGGGCTTGGCAATCTTTGTCCGATTAGCCGATTGTGTATTCAGCTCTGTCATTCCAGATTCCCGTCAGCCATCTTAAATTTGACCTTGACCTTAACCTTTAATATTGATGTTAAATGTTTATTTCCAGAACATAAAAATAACGAAACAAAATAGAAATAATTTGTATGAGTTTAAACTAAAATTTATCAAACATTAAATAAATTTTACCCAATCGTCATGAATACTTTTTTTGTATTTTTTCGAACTCACAATCAATATATACATTTCTCTTTGTGCCGAAATGCCCCGGAAAAATAATCGATATAAAATACTGATGTTTCAAGTAAAAAAGTTGCAGTTAAGTTGGAAAATTTGCATCGATAATAATATCTTCAATATCAAAAAGCAGTAATAATACTTAAAATCAAATTGGCCATATTATTATCTACTGTACCAACAACAACACTAAATATTATGTATATATACTGACGAAAGTAGTATTAAATAACTTCGGTTCAAAAAAGTATCCACAGTCAATATTCAATATGCAATTATCTTCTCATTTCCAGTAAACAGTCACAAATTTCGTCATCTATAGCTAGCAAGGGCATTTTGCAATTTAGACAAATATCTTTAGTTCCCTAATTTCAATACACTGTTAACCGTCCCTTGAAATATTAGTTTTAAGTCTGAATATTCACTTTATCATCGTCTCGTCTTTATTTTTTTTTGGCGTGTTCGGGAAATTTACGGCCAGGGGTAAAAGTCAAAGTCAAAAGTCAGTATCAAGCTCAACTAAAATATGGCTGACGAGAATCTGGTCTCTGAGACATATGCCTGGTTACCGAGCCCAAGAGCTCAACGCACACCCGAGTAAGCCCGAGTCGGTGTTTCTTTGCCTCAAACTGACAACCTCTGTTCTCTGAACGGCAATACATTTGTACAGGGCTAAAATGTAAATATTGAAAAATAAATCTAGCTTAGCCTTAAGCAATTTCAATGAACCATATTTATTGTAATGATTTTTCACCGAAACTAATGACTTATTACAATACATACATTTAAAATACTGTATTGAAAACAGTGTTTCCAAACAAGTTCTCATATACGAAAGAAAAATTTATGTGGATGAAATTATGTTAGTTAGTTGGATTTTTTAAATTTAGACCTTCTTCCATAATGTGTTCAAATGTTACGTGCGTGCTTAATATGAAAAGGAAATGCGGAAACAACTGCTGTTGACCAATATAGCTAAACCAAACAAGCAATATTTGGTCGCAAATTGCTCGCAAGTGAGGTGCGCACTTTGAGGGTTGAGCTTAAATACCTACTCATTGGAAATACCACAGAAAGTTTCGCAAATGAAACTTGATATTTAGTGTAACATATACTTAAACGAATATCTTCAATAACTTTAACAGACATTATTGTTATTAACGTATGTCGAACAGGAAATAAAGTCTATAAAATTAATTTTGCATAAAATTCTGTGAGAGCGAATCGTAATTATTGAGTTCGTCATAATGATTCATTCATGAGCGTGTTAAAGTTTAGGGAAAATGTAATCTCGCTTTGTGTTATTATTCTTTATGCCCACCGTGAAATTCGAAATATTTTTATAATGACCGCAGTATTTCGCTCGATTTAGAATTATCCTACCACTGTTGTTTCTAATAGCAACTTATTGTAGATTAATATTCAACATGAGCATACGTTTTTTATTCACCTTCAAGGTTGCGTGTAAACATCAACATTACGAAGCGTTTCCGACCATTCGCAACCCCTGTTCACTACCAACAAAACTAACAAAAAATCAACATTTTTTAGTTATGTATGTAGTGAAATAGAGGATAGTTTTATCTACCTAATGCAATACAGACATAGCCAAGAAATGAATTCTAAAAATTAAATAGTAAGGTTTTGTTTTTAGCATCTCAGCCAAGTAATGGTAATGATTAGTGGCGCGACTAACATTTCTAAAATATGTGAAGCATGAGAATGAACAGCAGAAGTTATTTTTCAGTGCAATACCAACATATTTTGTGTTATATTTATATTACACTGCAATAAACCAAAAATTAGAATATACTGTTACAAGTTTGGAGCACAAACTTTTCTTGTGGGCAATTCCCATGAGTTCTTTTGGGATAGAGGTCTTATAATTAAAAATAAAAGAGTTAAATTAAGTACTGAATTTAATAACTCACACAGCTACGAAATACACAAAACAGTAATTAACTATAACTCTCACAACACAATTAGTTATGCACACAATTAGAACTGTTCCACAGAACGTTAGTTAACTTTGACAATTAAAGCACAATAATATTTACAATTAATCAATTAAAGACTACAAATCACAATAAAAGTTCGGTCATGTATCCAATCAACAGTCTCTCAAACAGTTACAATGTACAACCTTAACAGTTCTAAGGGAGGATGGCTCACCATGTACAGTGCAGCACCCAGAGTGCACCACTGTCTTCACTCTTGAGGTCTTCGGTTCGACTCCCGTCGCGCACCTTCTTCTTCGCCTGTCGACCCACAGCAGAAGCCCTCTTGTCTCGCCCAGTATTGCTCCGAAGGTATGTGCCTGTAGCCTCGCAGTAGACTCCGACGTCACCAAGACGTCTTCCTGACATCACCAAGATGTCCTCACCAGCCTCTCTGCACAAGCTTAGCACCTCCTCCGAGCAGTACCAATAGCGAACTCTCGAAGCACTCCTCTTGAATCACTAGGTAGACAGTCTCCTCAAGTAGCCAGTTACTGCCCTCCTCGACACAACACCGTCAGTGTTGTTCTCCACAGCTCACCACCTCTGCAGCACTCCAACACAACACCACAAGTGTTGTTCGCCCTTCCTGCAGCCCGCTGGCGTCACACAGCCTCGACACCGACCACCGCTGCAGTGTTGCCATCCTCGAGACGCCAAACCTCATCAGCTCAGTCGCGCCGACACAACACCTGAGTGTTGTCTGTCCCTTCTGCAGGGCGCTGATGCTACTCAGCCTTGACACCGATCATTGCCACCGTGTTGTCATCCTCGTGATGCCACATCTTGTCAGTTCCGCCGATGCTACATCAACCTCGATGCCGTCGTGATACCGCCCTCAAGGCGCTGGGTCCACATCTCTGCGCCACCGCCAGTGTCTCCTCTTGGCCCGTCACTTCTCACGACGTCCATCGCCTCCCAGTGGTAACGCCGCGCCTAAGGGTGGTGCCTCACACCAGTCTCTGTCTCACTTCATCTTCACGACTCACTACAAGACTGTCACTTCCAGACTAAGACTTCCTGACTCTCCACGCCTGTCACTTCCGACTGTCTGACTCCACAAGACTGACTCATGTTGCGCAATAACGAGGCTTTTTTATGGCCCCTACAGTGACGTCAGTGGCTGATGAAACATGGTGACCTGTGGTCTAAAAATAGACATTACCTCGGTCGTACCTGTTGGTAATCAGTCTAGAGCCACGATTTTATGGCGAAAAGATTTTTGCAACATTTGGTTTCGATGCGTCATGTGCACACCTGCAGCTCTGCTACATCGTCTGTGGTTGGATGATTTACCCCCACTGGCCTTGGCAAATTATAGACGTACAGACTCACAATAATATTATTCTGATTGGTGCAGTCAAATGAGAAACGTGTCTGAACAAAGACACGCTGTCAATAACCTTGAAACAGAACTGCCGATGTGTACAAGAGACACTGAAACAAAGTGGGGCAAAAATCTTTTCGCGACAAAATCGTGGACCGTAGACTAATCACGTATTCGCACTGGCGTCATCGGGGCATCCCAGTGACGTCTCTCGGGAGTTGCGACAGAGCTGCAAAAACCCATGACATCACTGGTTGATTCACAGGGCTGACCACCCAGCATGATGTAATGTGCCTGCTGCCCGGCCAACACTCAGCAATACGTATTTGTGAAAACTGCATTTATCTCAAAATGAATTATTTTTGTTATGCTGGTATTGCTTTGGGAGTGCGAATGTTTTCAACTTGTTTTTATAAAGAATATCATGTAGTTATCGTAGTTATCAAAATCACCCTTTTTAAAAGTACTAATTAATCTTGTGAAAAAAAATTTTTTCGTAGGTTACAAGTTTCTTAGTAAAAAAATTGTTAGTATTTCTCTGCTACACTTCTAAACAAGACAAACAGCTTGATTTGTTGTGCTAGATTGACTGTTACGTATCACTTAGCTTTAGTTTCCAGACAAACACTACAGTGTTAATTTAATAAAATCGAACAAATACAAAATGTGAAATAATTTGTTTTCTCCGATGTAAAAATGAGTAGAATATTCCTGGCGACTCTGATGAATATTAATTCTTAGAAAGGAGAACAAAAAGAGTGTTGACGCAGTTATCTACACTATAGAGTATAAAACTGACATAACATATCCTGGTATATAATATTCTGAAGACAAGATTTGTTTTATTTAAAACTAGCGACCCGGGTAGCACTGTATATCTATGGCCAAGAATTGAAGTCTGTACATTGACATGTCGCACACTTCCAAGTTTCGATCCTAGTCAATTAATTTATTATTAACTAATTGTTAGGAAAATGTTACACAAAGTAGGCAAAAAAATGTTGTTGATCTTATCACTACCAAACTTCACAGGATCACTCGCTGGGCTAATCTGAAGATTGCCTGAAAATTTCATCAAAATCGCACCAGACCTTTTGGAGTCCATGGGGAACATACATACATACATTGATTATTATATATGTAGATATATACTGTATTCATAAATTTACTTTGGTATGACACGTGATTACTTTTTTCAGGTTGGTGAAAATGTATAGAAAAATTCAAATAAGCATGTTTTTGATGTATTACTTTACAAAGAAAGACTGGTTGTTCGTAAGCGAACACACCAGAAATCTCTTCAAACAACTTTCGCCTGAAGACAAAGAACTGTTCGCATTCGACAGTAGAGTGATCAACTGGAGGACATATATTACAGAAGCCGGTTTCATGTCGAGGAAATATCTGCTGAACGAGTCTTTGGATTGTCTGGACGAAGCGAAATCTCGCAATTTTAAGTAAGATAATTGTGTAGTGTTATTAATATTATATTTATTTTTAATTAATTTTCCTAGATTTGTAACATTCGTCTGAATCACAAATTGCTACCCCGCTAGTAATCTTTACTTTGTGATTGTTTGAGAACTTTTCGAGTTAAAATGTTATTTTCTATAGTGACGTTCCAAAACTTTAAAGCATGCATATAATAAATTAATAAAATAAATAAATGTTACTATTAAGTACAGGAGAAGGCTCACAAGAATTCTCCTTGCACATGATTAGAACCCACGATTTTTCGCGAAAAGAATTCTTCAACAGTTTGTTTCAATGTCATATGTGCACATATGAAGCTCTGCTCCATGGTCATTGGCAGAATGTGTTACTGCACAGACGTGGCTCATTTGACTGTGCCAACAGGAAAAAGGTTACTGCGACACTACACGTCGGTGATTTGCGGGTAGAACCATAGATTCTGAGGGCCGTATCTATAAACTGCTTTCGAATGACAACCAACTGCTATCCCCATAGAGAAAGCATTGGTGAGCAGTTGGTTGTCATTCGAAAGAGGTCTATAGTTTCGGTCCTGAGAGTTATAAACAGCCAATCACTTACCACGAAGCAGGGTTTCATATGTGCACATAAGGCATTGAAGCGAACTATTGTAGAATTCTTTTCGCGAAAAAAAATCGTGAGCTCTTCACATGATTCTGGTAACAGGATGGGAATCTAGAACATTACCAACCTCTATCCTGGATGATCAGAGACGAATGAGGAGCTTTATGAAGTGATCCCATACACACATAACAGGGACGGTTACAAGGGCGGGGACAACAGGAGTCTCCCCAAGATAACCCCGTTGGCCAACGACCTCGTCCGCCACATTACCCACACGCGACAACCGAGGACCGGGACTCTGAAAGAAGTTCACTTTTTTGGATGCGAACGCTCTGACTTACTGAACCAACTACGCCCTCATCATTCAGATGACATTTGACCACCATGCTCATTAATAAAAACACTACACTGAAATTTTCTATCCCAGTACGTACTTACGAACTAGCAGTCTCTGAATTAATTACACGAGTTTTTTTTTTTGCCTGGCAGGCCACAGGCAACTTTTAAGAAAATTATTATTATTATTTTTTTTTTACAATTTTCCTTATTTGTTGTTTTCGTCTAGTTGAGTTTTCAGAACAATTTTGTATGTTATATTTCATGATTCTCCATAGTTTTTTTTATTATCATAGGTAAGCAGCAGTTTGGATTTTTAATTCCGGCGTATATTTTTATGCCATTCCATTTTGAATTTCAGACAGCATAGGTCAGATTTCGCGGTATGTGAATTGCATGGTTACTGAATAAATACGTGAATAATATTAAAAGGAAAAAGAAATTTACTTCGACTGATTTTACACAAATATAAAATTTAAAATAAGGAAAATTATTAATTAATTTTTTACGAAAGTGTGTGCATAATAAATACACATACACCTTTTCACAAAATGCTATTAAAGAAACAACTTCTGTGATTCTGTATTAATACAAGGCTACAAAATTGTTTTATACCCTACCATTTTACAGTGTTCTACCCATGATAACTGATATTGTATAAATTTGTTTTCTGCTATTTTTGTTTCAGGTTTTACATCGCTCACACTCTCTTGAAGATAATTTCTTGTGCCACAATATTTTGCGTTTGTCTGAAACTTCTCACATAAAAATAAACTGTGTCTTGTTAAGAGCAAAATAACATGTAATTAAATTAATGACATAGAACTATGCGTTCTTATTTAAACATAACCATTTAGATACCAAATTATGTTTCAGACTAGTTTTCAGTGTTTGTAATATATGATTGTAATATTAACTCCAAAAATTTGTTAATAAATCTAATCAAATTTAATGTGAAGTAATCTTTTGAAATATTCCCATTTATGTTTATTCATACATTAATGAAGTTAAATAATTTTACAGTACAACTAAACTAATCAGAATTTTGATATTTCAATATTACTGTACATAAAGTTACAAGTTTAATATAGTTTTAAATTGTTACGAACACTTCATGCAATGATACAAAAAACTTGACCAAGTTCAAGTTTTTAAAATTTATTTCCAATTTCAGAATGGAGGAATGTTGAATACTTATGAGTGAGATGATTCAATAATTTGTGTGCTGAAAAATTAAAAATTGTATGTAATTATGAAATTTACTACAAATAAATGTTTACAACTTAACGCATTTGTTCCAGTTTAGTAGTTAAATGTTTTGTCTTTGAAAAGGTATTTTAAAATTATTGCAATACACGAGGTTACTATGGAACTGCAGGCAAGGACATCTTGAGTATGAACCGCCTGTGTAGTTATTGTGGGAACAGTCCATCTCTTCTGAAAGTTTGCAACCTCTGTACTGATACATCCTGTATATAATGCTAGAGTACACCAAGACGATGGGAAATCGCATAGTAACACATGGTCGGAAACACCTTCCTGCGACTCAGAACACAAGAAAGAAAGGACCCGAACAAGAGGAGAAACCATGTTTATTAATCTTAATACAGAAAAAAAAATTGGGAAATATTTGGCTGGTGATGACGATCGGTGTCCCTTTATGTTATTTTTTCTTAGTTTTTTGCTGTATTAAGAACAATAAACATGTTTTCTCCTCTTTTTCGCGTTCTTTATTGTGTTTTGTGTCGTCACTACCTCGCCAGAAAAGCGTTTCCAACTACGTTTTGCTATGTGTGTGATTTATCTCTCCTAAAAGTTTGTAATCGTTGTACTGACACATCCCGTATATTCTATACATTCCTTGCCTTGAACTCACAAAGCAGTAACGGTTATTCCAAGTTCATGCGTTGCACATAGTAACAGGTACGTGTGAGGCTTTGAACTAGCGTGCAATTTTCCCCGAGCATTCTAGCTTCTATAGGCAGTTCGGGATAAGCTGAGCACTAAAAAAAGTCCTGCTAATGTTCCATTTTCAGCCAATTCGTATCTTTCCGCGCGTACCTTCTAACAACGAGGAATATCTAACCTCTCTGGACTCATCACTTGATGTTTGCGCGTGAAAGATACATTGTACGGTCAGTAGAACTCTGTATAGTGACATAAAAAAATGTTATACTAATTATAAAAAAAATACAATTACTATGTCTATTTCGGTTGCTTTTGTTTCAGCATTCTTATATTTAAATAGGAAAATTCATGGAACTATATTGCGTACTTGGTTGCCAACCATACAAGCAGTAAGGTAACTATAGTTGCTGTTCTGTTACATAAAGTAACGGCTAGTGATATTTTTCAACGGTTAAATTTTTAGTGCTCACTTTGTCCCGAACGGCCGATACGAGACTTCCAGCAGCTACCCTGTATTTTTATGGTCGTAGTTGTAGGGATCAAGTCACTGGCAACTTTATTGTACACGTGGGTGTATACCATCTTGTTCAAGCCGACTTACGCCGTGTGATGGTCTATTTGTAATGCAAGTAGCTTGCTAAAATCGTTTAGAGACTGTTAAGATTTTATGCACCATTTTTTTTTTTGCAGTTCGTTTGTTTATGTTTGCATTCGACACATTTACGTACGTTGATTTACTCTGATATATTTTGAGAATAGAAAACGAACAGAATCCGTGAATAGTCACAACCCCAAAAATTACCTCAACATTTTTTGAATCTCTTGGCGTACAGGCGCATTCAAGTAAGAATACTAGAAATTTGTACACTACGTTCGTGTAACGTGTATACAAGGAAGTGTACACCTTCTTGTTTACCTGTTAGTGATAATCTTGTTGTACAAGAAAATTGCCCGTGTGTATAAGGCTCACGAGTCAGTTTCCCTTCTGCGTGTTGATATATTGGTTTTCCTTGCCTAGTTTGGTTAAATGACCGAAAATTACAAAAATATCACAATGTAAACGTAGCTACTGGTCTTATCTTTAAGAAGACGTATAAAAAACTAATTAGGAACTTATAATTATGTATTTTTATAAATGTTAACAGATATTATAATAATTAACTTTTATAAAAAATAATAATTATAAGCTCCTAGTAGACTTCTCATGCGTCTATTAAAAGGTAAACTCAGTGGCTACATTTCCATTGTGGAACTTTAGAAATTTCCGGTCGAGAATAAAACATGCAAATAAAACCAGTAAGTCAGCACGAAGGAGGGAAACTGACTCTTAAAGGCTGAATTCTGATTGCGCTTCCCTCTGATGCTTCAAATACACGGCAACAAAATTTTATGCTAAGAAAATTCCGTAAAAACTGCTGTTCTGTAAGTTTTCTTGTTGGTAAACGAAATATTCCAAACTCAGAAGAGCAAGATCAAGATCCCAGAACTCCCAGACATACTTCATTTTCTGAAAGACAAAATGTGGGGCCTCAAGTAATAATCATATGTACACTGAATGCCAGCATACATGCTAAGTTGGTTAGATGGCCGATTTACAGGTAACCAGGTGAGAAAGGTAAGTAAAAATGGGACTAACTTAGCTTAAATTATGAGGGTAAATTTTCATATATATTCCGTAAAATATTATTTCAAAGTAATATTCAACATTGCTAGACACTTTCCGCCGGCCACAACTTCCGCCAAACGCTTTTAAGCTTCCAAAAGGTTAATCGAACTTAACTTACATTATGACGCTTGATTTATATATATGTTACTTAGGGGATTGTTTCAAATACATATTTGTTCAGCCAGATGGTTGTTAAGGGCCATACATCCCCCCAGATACCAAAAAACATTCAGCCATGAGTATGAGCGTGAGGGAATATGCTCCTGCTTTGGAGCGAGTGAGATATCTATACGAAGTGATTTTCCCTTTTAAACTTACTCATAAGAGTACAGAATTATACCGCGTCATTTAAACTACATTTGATGCAAATAAGTATTAAATAATAACTTGACAATGTATTTAAATATGCAATTTGAGATTTATGACAGTAACTTTATGCTATATTAAAATGTTACAACTATAGTTTAAGTACGTACCAATTTTGGCCCAATAGTTTTCCATCCTCATTTTATTTTAACGAAATAAACATTTTTCATAACAATTGATTTAGTTCTAGAGCAAACTATAAACGCTGACGCAGCCAGGAGACTAAATGGTATCGTATAATTTACACATTCGATCTCAGCATGCCAACGATGGACCCCAAGCCATGAAATCAGATCAACAGTAATCGTTTCAGTTTATAAAGATTTGTGTTTACAAAAAGAGCAAGATGTTGCAGGAGAGCTAACGAATCATATCATCAAAAGTAATGCTAAACAACTGTAAAATTAATAGAATCTTTTGATTTAAATTATTGGACGCAAAATAATTATATCCACTTTGCATACTCATTTAGATGCAATGTCGTTGCCGGTGAAAAATATCCTATGTGTCATCGGTTGTATTAAAATAGACTTCGTAATAAAATTTGTGTACGCAATTGTACTTAAATGTACAGACTAATGCAAATTAATTATGTGCATGTAGTTTTGTGATAGTTAATACTACAAACACTAATAATAATATGCGATCTTGTTTTTATTTATTTTTTTTTTTAACTTTTCTGAAATTTTTTTAATTTTGCACATAGGGGTTTTTTCACCGGCAACGACGATATGATAATTAAAAAGTCACGAACGTTGAGTGTAGATATGATAACAATTAAATATGGTACATTTCATGTTCCAATATTGTTGAGGTTAGAAAGTTCATTGAGTTTGTAGTCGTGTAACCTCGTAAACATGTTTAAGCTTTAAACACGATCAAGCATGGCTGCGGAAAAATTTATTTTATTGCAGTTAGTACAATTTTAATAATTAATATACCTTGAAAATGTTGTGGCATCAATTGGGTGCGCCAGGTCTGAAAGGGTTAAAAAAAAAATAAAATTAGTTTTCAAATAATTATTTGTACCGCTTACACCCGTTGAGATATTGTGATGATATTTTGATACGAATGAAGTTTATGTCAATATCTACAAATAAAATTCAGGATTTTATGAAATTCGAAAATTATGGACGTGAAAAGCAGTAAAATGTTACAGTTTCCCTAAAAAAAAGAATGATCACGGAGAAATAATTCAACAGTCGTTTATTTTTGCCAACCTACTCATAAATAAAACTTATTGAACTGTAGCCTGCACATACGAAATAATTATCACGGCCTGCCTTTAAGCATACACTCAGGTATTTTATAAAGTTTGTGTTGTAGAGGTGGAGTTACGGGTTCGTATCCCGTGCAAGACTTTTCGGTGGGAATTATTACATCATACGAGCATATTGCGCGCGCTCTTTACACTGAGCTAAGACAAGTTATAGTTCACTCTTATTGAATACGCTAGCTGTTAAATGTCTTCATAACAGACTTTATCCAGAGTTACTGTTTACATTACATAATTTCACGCGTGGAAAGCCGCAGCCGGGCAGCTATTTTATAGAGAAATAAAGATGGATTAAAAACAAAGATGTTCTGCTATTAAATTACGCTTAGCGAAGTGAACTGGATAAAACTGTTTGTATTTGTTGATTTAAAGATATACAGAGTATATAGTAACACCATCAAGTAATACGCAATTAAAATATAGTTACTCTTTTCTATAGTACACGCACAGCTAGTAGAACACATATTTAAATGAAATGTTAAAATATACAAACAATTAATTTCTTTGTTTGATTTTTATATGGGGAGAGTGAAAGTGGTCACTCAATTAGCATTATTTCTATGCAACTAAAATATAAAAACAGATAAAAAATATTTTTTAGAATCATTATTTTTCAATTTTCATAAAAAATTTAATGGTTTTATAGTAGTGGTCACCAATCGAATAATGTAGATATGAAAGCAGTAAACAATGTAAAGGGACAATAAAATACATATTTTTATTTAAATTAATTATTAATTTTTAAAATATTGGAAATTTTTAGAAACGTCCACCTTTGGTGACCATGAGGAGGTCACAGTACAGATCAAGGTCGTGGTCAGGCAAATCCACATTGCGAGCAAGGAATCGTGATGTTAGAAAATGGCAAGTACCAACTCCCCCTTCCCCCCAGCAACTTTTCCTAGTTTCTTCCACAAAACCAGCTAAAACGTACGCCCTAACGTTCTATATGCAACAACCTACTAAGTGAGTACTTACTAGAAAGTGTAAATATAAAGTATGTAGTGATAGTACGGTATTTAGAAGGTGTAAGTATGCTTATATGCTGGTTGTAGATAACGAACATGACGGTATGAGAGAACTCTGGAATCCTTAAATTATGTACCGACCCGATGTTCCGAAGCTCGTTGAACATAATTTATAAGTTATGTCTATAGTTTCTGTGAAGTTTCACAAAACAGTTATTAAAACAGTAATGGCATAGTACCTGGGATCGAATCTCGAAATGTGTAGCAATATTAATTTTCCTGAAGCATGCACTAATGCTTGAAAACAGAAACTGAATTGTACGCAAAAATACTAAATAACAAAATGAATATATGAACTAAGAAAACTTTCTTATTGTTTGTATGGGTATACAAGAAAATACACAAATACAAAATAATCAGAATATAAACAAAAGCTAAATAAATAAAGGAATTAAAAATGTAAATACAGCAATAAATAAAAAATATACACAAAAATTATGTGACAAGATAATAAATAAGACAATATAAATATACATATATATAAGAAAATTAGTAAATTATTTAGAATACAAAACTGTATAAATATATACTTAAATAAAAATAAATAAATTACTGTAAAAATAAATAAAACACATAAATATGAAAATAAAATGATAAACCAAACGTATTAGAAAACTGTTATGAACTATTTGTATATCATAAATAAAATTAACAAAAAAATAACACCGACTTCAAAAAAATCTGCTAAAACGCACTAAAATGGAAATCATGATTACGTTATTTTTAGACTGCTTAGAATACAATCCATTTATTAGGAAAGTAATATACAATTATTGTTATTTTTGGAGTCGGTGCCAGTCAAGTTTAGCAAACATGTAACGAAGTAGCGTAGATATACATATAATTAAATGAGATTTAACGTTGACTGCAACTAAGTATTTCTTAATCAACACAAAAACAACACGAGGCGCAGCGGAGGGCGTACACGGTGGAGCTGCGAGGGGGGCACCTAGTATTGCTACATTATGGAGTTAACGTAAGTTTAAACATATTTTGTCAATTGTAGTAAATTTCATGAAATTTCTGTTTGTCTGCCACAGACTCCAAAAATGACAATTATATATTACTGTCCAAATAAATTGATTTCAACACAAGCAGCCTAAAAATAACGAAACTATTTTTTTCTTTTTTACTTTTTAATGCTTGATTCAGAGTGAATTTTTTGAAGGATGTATTATTTTCTTTCAAAATGTTTTTATTTATTGATTTTTTACGGAGTTCCGGTACCTACCTTCCATATTCGTGCTGTCTGTCGTTAAGGAGTTCCATTATGCGTTAGCAGTCAAAGTCAGTACAGAATATCCTTGACCATAGTTTGGTACCTTCGTAGTCTTGGATTGTCAAAAACTGTCCAGTATCTTAATCAGCATACATTTCATAGTCTATTTTTTCCGGCGGATTTTGTTAGGTTTGAATCGGGCCGTACGTTGTCGTTGGTACGCGGGTTTTCTCAGGGATCTCTCGTTTGCCCTGCACTTTCGTTCCAGCGCCACTCGAAACACATCTAATGTCACCCCTCACCTGCGCTAAAGACCTCGATGTTAAGTGCTGACCAAACTCTCTCACTCATTCCTTTTAGATTTTGAAGAGTTCCCTGGTGTATCTTTGAAATCCATGGTCCAATGCCAATATAATTAAAATTGGATCTTCTTGTAAATATCCGTTTTCCATCAAAAATAATTTCCAAATCGGTTTATAAATAACGGAGTTCTGAGGTAACATACAAACAACCGAATTGATACCTCCTCCTTTATTTTAAGTCGGTTGGTTAGTGAAGAAAAGAGAAGCACTCATTAAATAAGAACATATATTCAGGAATGTAAAACCTACATGCAATAAAGGTGTATAGCTTAAGTTAAATATTAGAATACACTACTTATTAAGTAACTTATTAAAAACGAAAAACTTACATGTAGGTAAATAAGAAAAATAATTATAAATTTAAATACAAATGAATTATAAAATAAAAAATGTAATATAGTATGATAAATAAATAAATAAATAATAGCTCTTGTGAGTTTCGTTACTGCGTGTTGTGGAAGATTCTTAATCGGTTGGCTCTTGTTTTGATGTGAATGTCTTCAGCCGCTGATTGCCTGAATTTCGACCATATTTTTGTCTAGTGCAGCCATATGCACAGTGCAGCCAGTGCACAGCTCGTGCATCTTGAGGTTACCTCGGGAGTCTTCATTCCTAGCTATTATGTCCACGAACCAAGCAGACGGCAAGAAGTACCACTACGATAAGACGTTGGACTCACATTCAGTAGAACCAGAGTTCGATTCGCGGCTCCAAACATCCTGATCTGATTGCGATTATATAATTGTCTCCCGAAATAACTGAAGGAGAATGCTGAGACGGTTCCTCATCAAAATACATTGCCAATTATTCCTCCAGTTCCTGTTATTGTGTTGTGTGTCCATCTTTTTAATGACCTCGCTGTCAACGAGATGTTAAGACAAATTAAAAAAAATAGATAAAATGCAGAACAGTTGCGCGCAAACTCCGTTCAGAGAATATGACACCTATTAAGCAGCAATTATTCATTGTTCATCCTAACTGAATTGTGAAGGGAAATATTCTAGAGAGTATTTAAGAAAGTGTGTGTGTGTGTATACTATACATACAAATTAATATTTCTCAAACTTACACACAGTTTATTGTATATATGTTTATATTAGTGTACTTGAAAACAAATACTTCACGTTGAATTAAATTATTTATTGAAACATTTTGTAGTAAATTACAAACGTATGTTCAAACACTGGAAACTTGTTCAAAATATAATTTGGGAATTAAATATATATGGTTAGGTTTTAACTCTTTGTATATGTTACTTATTTATTTAAAACCACAAAATATATTTAAGGTTTAGAAGTCTCAAACATACGAACAATGTTGTGGCACAAAAAATTATCTTCAACAGGGTGTGAGCGATGTAAAACCTGAAACAAACATAGCATGAAACGTGTTTATATAATACCGTACCAGTTGCTTTAGTATTAAATATGTATTTTAAAGTATTACTTCGAATATTGGGAATCGTAATAACATTGCTGTTTTCCGATATTGAAGTCTTTGCCGAATTGTATTTTATGGAAAAAATGTATACAAGTTTATTGAATGTGTACACACGCACTCGCGTGACACACACACACACATCCATATAAAAGGCACATACATGTTTTTATATCTTATATTAGTTAAAATAAATAAAAAACCTTTCATTTAAATAGTATCTAGGAAATTAGCATTTATTCTGTAATTAGGAATTAGGATATTCACATACTGCGAATCCCGAGCTATACAGACTCAAAAACCTCATAAATTGACATTAAAAATTCCACTAAAATAATAATTCACGAAAACTAATAATTTTCTTTAAAACGGCTGTTATCTGCAGTGCTTAAAAACAACATTCGTGTAACTAATGCTGCGACTGTTTGGTTTTCAACGTACGTACGATAGTTGCAAATTTCAGTATAAAATAAGTATTTTTGTTTATACGAAACTATTATGGGGTAGAATGTAAATGACGGAAATGTTCGTGAGTACGGTTAGTCAGACCTAAATCAATAACAATGAGTAAAGCAACAATCCCAATGTTGTTCACTGTTGTGGCGTTCAACACAATGTTAAGGCTGTGTGATGAACATGTGCAGTGACGACAAATCAACATCTTTTACAAATTGAACCATGGCCTTCCGTATTTGATGCAGATGAATGGCGACACTACGCATGGTTTTACATTGCTAGAGGATAGTGGTTCCACAAGAATTTCACAAAGTGCGTGCTACTTGGATTGCCAAACTGTCGGCATTGTCATTATGCTCCGTCTTCGACTGCGTGTATCTCAGTAACAGTTTTGTCTCAGAGTGTTCGAATGTTTAAACCTTTTTGTTCCTTGTGTTATTTCGGTGCTTTATTCGCTATGGTGAGTTTCTACAGGCGTACATGTACAGTAATACATGCATGATAACAGAGAAGACTACGATTCCAGCTTATGGGAGCGATTGGTGGTAATACTTCCCATGTGAATTGGGCCCGGATGGTCAATGTTCCATTATTAGTGAATGCTGATTTATCGCCATTTCTCATTTTCATCAACACAATCCCTGTTATTCACTACAGAGGGGTGGTTGCTACATGCCTACTATTTATTCTTTATTTAAGTCTTCTACCTGTACCCGCGAGATTTACCACCATTTACATTCCATCCTGTATATATTTAATTTACCAGATGGTTAAATGTCATCTGAAAGATGAGGCAGTTGGCTCGGTGGATAGAATCTTCCAACAAGACAAACCGATTTCTTACGTGCACATCAGCAGCTGTGTTTCATGATTATTGGCAGTGTGTCTTTGCTCAGACAAATGGCGGATCGAGGCGGGACACTCCCTTAATCTCTTAAAGAATAGTTTATACTTAAAGTATTTACATTTTCTTACAGTACATATGATCATTGCAACTATTGGTTAGACTAAATGCTTTAGATATCACCATTTTACAGCTGAAAATCCAAAATTTTCGGAGGACGGCCCACGGACCTGACAATTTTTTTACTTGGGGTCTTGGTATACCTACTTTCGAAGGCATACCTCTAAAATAAACCAGAGCTAGATCAGCCCCTTGTTCACACACGTGTTTGATTTTAAGTCACCTTACGCCAGTGATTTTCCAGTGTAAGCTCAATACAAGGGAGAGTTAAAATATTCAATCTCAGGACCATGAATCAGAGCTGCAGATGTGCATGTGGGGGTATTGAAACCAAATGATGCAAAACTCTTTTCACGAAAAATCGCGGCTCTACATACTATTCCACATGACCTGGCAGTTGCCCACGGACATTCAGTCAGAATTATGCTCTCGGGATGTGATGCCCTGACCTCAGGTACCGTCTACATACGTTTTTTATTTATCGGAATAATTATTACAGTACAAGAAAATAGGAATATTGCGTGTAATCAACTTTACATATCATCCTCATCGAGTCATCAGTTGAATCACGCTATAAGTTGTAACGTTTAATTGACACAGTTTACACAAGAATTCCCCTCCCGGAGTATTCGGGTAACTCTCTGAACAACCTGTATACAAAACCAAACATGCACGATGTTAATAAAGGCTCTTTTCATCATAAATGTGACTAGTTACCAACCACTAATTATTACTATATACCTAAGCCATGAAAATGCCAAATTATTGGTACGGTAACATCAATAGAATGAACATAATCATTACTTTACTTGGAGAAAAGCTACACAATACGCTTAGTTTTTGCCGAAATGAAACGGTAAATATTTCGCTCCGACAGAATACCCAGAGTAGGGCCTAATTGTTTCGCAGTTTGAAGACATCATCATAGAAAGTAACAGTTTAGCTCCAAAGGTTCTGGATCAGTCGCAGAGTAAAGATTACTCACGGAGTAGCATTTCTGGATGCAGCTGAAACCTTCCAAACTAAGAAAATAAAAATAATAAAAAAATATTATTGTTAGACAATTATCTTACTTTAAATTGCGAGATTTCGCTTCTTCCAGACAATCCAAAGACTCGTTAAGCAGATATTTCCTCGACATGAAACCTGCTTCTGCAATATATGTCCTCCAATTGATCACTCTACTGTCGAATGCGAACAGTTCTTTGTCTTCAGGCGAGAGTTGTTCGAAGAGATTTCTGGTGCGTTCGCTTACGAACAACCAGTCATGCGTTGTAAAGTAGTACGTCAAAAACAGGCCCTTTTGTATTTTCCTGTATATCTTCACGAACCTGAAACATAAAAAGCTGTCAATATTGACCAATGTAAAATGGGCTGTTGTTTATTGTGGAATCCCTGTAAGGTCAACAAAGTCGATACATCTTCTGAAAAGTTAGTTCAGCGAAGAGTACTTAAATATTGAGCTTTAATTTACTTAGCTAAAAACACATGAATGTATGTGATGCACGAACCCTGTTATTGCTTTAAGTTAGCCCATCAGGGGAAAGTATATAACAAATCGACTTCAATTAATTATTTTGGAATTATGAAGGATTTTAACAATTAGAAAATCCACAGTTCCATTACGACAACGACGCTATATAGTCTCCTAGTTTGGTGTACTGAGAAAAAAAACTACGCTGAGCTTCACATACATATATGGAAACGAGTTGCCAAACATGTTTTGTAACATTACAGTTCAAATATAATTTGTTTACAGATTTAATTACAACATTAAAACGTATAACTACAACTTGTGCTTACAAAAAAAACTGTACGTCTTCAAATATTATGTTTACTTCGCACATTCATTGGCAACGTGTTGAAAAACGTTTCCCCAATAATACTGTATTAATAAAAGTTTTGTACTGGCAATTAACTTCCAAAGAAATGCTTTATTACGACACGAAACAATTTATCAGTGAACGATACCACAACCATTTCAAACGACGAGGCACGATTTGTAAACTAAATTTTCACGTGGACCGATTTAATCTCATAACATGACTATCCTGCCTTAGTTAATGGGCAACCTATCTAACTTCAGCTTCCTTATTCATTCACCACCTTATACGTCCTGACTAGCCTTTCCACTTTTCCTCTTTCCTTCAACTAGTAACACCCCAGTCCTTTCAGCATCACTGATGGGCAAAAGTTTGTACATAGTATGTAACACAGCTTCCCAACTCCACACAGGATAAACTTTCTAACCGAAACTTAACACCAAATGAACTTAACTGACAATTGTAACACGCTCTAAAACTTTACTAGCGTAACTCACATTGGCTGCTTCCCTTTGAGACGAAGGACTGCATCCAGCAGACATCCTGGAATGAAGTGCAGGAAGAAGGCGAGGAACATGTACAGACAGAAGTTGTTGGTTTTGAAGTAGCATGGGTACCAGATAGCAGTTTTTAACGGCCTTTCTTTTATCATTTCCGACAGTGTATCACAAAATTCTTTTAGAGTCACTGGGTTATTGTTTGATGACGTAATATTGTAAACAGGAACGACATCTTGCGATCTGGAAAAAATTATAAAGTCAAACTAGTGCTTTAACTCAGCTCAGTACTATCATTACATACTTGCTAAAACTACTCGTCTTTGTACGAGTGCAATTTTACAGACTCAAATTCACAAAGGTTTTCTGAGGATTTAATGAGATTGATAAGAAGCAGAGTGTGTTTTGATTTCACGATAGCATTGTGCACAGTTATGGGCCCTTGTATATTTACCAACGCTATTGCGTTGCCTTCTAATTGACTGACAGCAGTACACTGTTATAAGATACATATGACTAGTGCCCTTAGCTGCTTGATAAAACTACCAGCAGAGCCAACGATTATTTCGTGTAATAGCTGAACCAATAAGCGTGCCATATTTTAGCTTCAATACCCAAACCTGTTCTTCTAAGACCATTCTAGATACTAATACTAGACATGTATTAACTAATAACGACAGGAACGTAAAGAAAAATCTTCTGTCGTCATGAGGTGTATATTAATGGAATGTATTTTCTGTTAACCTTTATGAGTTTAGTTTGCTAATCATAGTGTATACGCACTGCGGTTGTTTCCATGCACGTTTGGTTGTGGCAATAAATATTTGTCATTAATATAGAAAATAAAAATTTTATCTCACACTGTTACGCTGGCAGTGTATATCAGACACAAAATAAATATGTCATTTTGGTGACACTAGCATCATTATCATAGGCGTGCGTAAGGCAGGTGCCCCAGGCACAGAATATTTAGTAATACAGAAGTGAAATAGCCGGTAGGAGGGCGAACTCAGTCACACACGCCAGGAACATGGCTTCCCTGGCCTGCAATATGGCGGAAACGCCTACCGCCAATCAGAGTAAGGTGGCTGCCCTGTTAGCCGGCAACCTGGCCAATAGGAAACATGCGCGACTAGGGTTACCAGACACTGAGAGAATATAGAACATTCATATCGCAAGAGAGAATAATTAACTAACATTTATGATCATGAAAAGTTTTTTAATCTATACATTATCATTTGCTTTTATTTTTCGTGTGAATAACCATTTTGAATACTAACGACCACATATTTTCACGTAAATAACACTTTGAATATATTAAAGAACACATACTTCTGACACAAGTAACGACGTATAAATATGATATATCAAAGAACAATACATAGTCTGGTTATGTGAATAGTCAAGTGCAAGCAACGCTTCTATGGTGACGTGAAGCGCTAACTTGTGTGTGTAACAGCAGCTTCATGAAGATTAATTTAGCATGCAGTTGTGTACTAACAGAAAAAAATATAATGTAGGTGTATTAAGGGTGTTCCAGACCTACGAAACAAAACAATTAGAAGCCCACACGTAATATTTCGAATATTTTAAAAACCGCAAAAGTACAAGAAAAAAGTTAAAAATGCAGACATTTTTAAAATTCAAAAATTTTTAACTGCAAGTATTTTAATACTATGTTGCATGGCCTATGGCGTGTTATTTCACTGCGAATTATTTCGTTTTAGTAGTCAAGTAGTTTTTACCATTTGCATGGAAGCGTAACATGCAAATTTTGACTTTGATGCACCGCTAGGAGAAAACTATGAGAGCTAAAATTGTTTCGTAGGAGTAAACTGCACTCACAAGTATCATCTAGAAAACTAACATGATTTCCTACCAATTAATATAAAATTACTAGCTGTCCCTTTGCGGCTTCGCCCGCGTGTACTATAGAAAAGAGTAACTAACTTTTAATTTCGTATTAAACGATGGTGTTACTATATTCTCTGTATATCTTTAAAACAACAAATACAAACAGTTTTATCCAGTCCACTTCGTTGAGCGTACTTTAATTTCAAAACATCTTTATTTTTAATTCATCTTTATTTCTCTATAAAATAGCTGGCCGGCTGCGACTTTGCCCGCGTGAAATTATGTAATGTAAACAGCAACTCTGGGCAAAATATGTGATGAAGGGATTTAACAGCTAGCGTACTCAATAACAGCGAACTATAAATTGTCTTAGTTCAGTGTAATGAGCGCGCGCAATGTGCTCGTGTGATGTCATAGTAATTCCCTAAAAAATAAAAAAACTATATTCCTATCCCTGACAAGAGTAAATCCTGCAACCGAAAAGGGAGTGAGGTTACTGTAAACGACCTTTTCTTGAGCAGGGTGCTGCTGGCAGCTGCGGATGATTTGCAGCCTCGAGTCGTGTCGCGTTCGCACTCTACCAATCGAGAAAAGAAGTTTTGATGATCTTACTTTCATTAGTTTAAAACACTGTCTTAGGAAAAGAGTGTTTTGGCGCAAAGTAACAAAGATACCATAACAATTTTTTCTGTTTCGTTTTGTTACCAGGCAAGCTGTCGCATTCTTCATTTGAGTATAATGTTTAGGGCTGTAATAAATAATAATAATAAAATCATCTTTATTAAGCGCAGTTAAGGCATATTTGCCTTCTCTTACACTGGACCCATGTTAGATACATATAACACTTATTTTACAGATGAAAAAAAAAACAATAGCAATAAACTACACTACATTTACTAACAATAATAGCCTTAATGTTTACAAAAGACAGCCACGCTGAACAGGCACTTCAAAACTTTCTATAGTTTAAATTTTTAAAACATAGTAAGAAAGAAAGCAAACAATTAACACTAAGTTCAGTCATACGTACATTCATACAAGCATTCATTCAAGATGTCAACTTTGGAGATCGTGGTCGCGCAGTAGCAAGCACTGCAACACTTTCCGCTTGAATTGGTTGATGGAGAGATTGATACATTTATTTACTAAATTATAGTCCTCGCAAAGAATGTTCTGACTCAACTCATTTCAGAGTCTGGCGGCCGAGACACTAAAGGAGTTAGAAAAGTAGTTAGTTTTATGGGACTGTATTAATAATTTACTTGCTTACTTGCTTACTTCATGTGAGTGAGAAAGGAAATTATAGCGATTACGTAGGTAACCAGGAGAGTTGTCGTGCAGCACTTTATTTAATAGCAACAAACAGTGGAATTTTCTTCTGTCTCGCATATTATCTGCTACCATAAATAATATAAAAGTTGAAATATGTTTTGGGAAGGAAGGCGGACACAAAATATAGTTAGGCTAATGCCGTTTACAGCTCATGTAGAACTATGATTACAAAATAACGGATATGTCAGTTCCCAGAGGAAAAACTGTAAAATGAATACAGTTAAAATAAGGCAGAATGATTAGAATGATTTTGTATTAATTAAAATATTGGGCAACTGAACAAAGATACTAAACATTAGATTAAGACATAGAATTACAAGTTGCACATCGCACAGTTAC
The DNA here is from genome assembly GCA_003012365.1 of Medauroidea extradentata. Lineage (NCBI taxonomy): Eukaryota > Metazoa > Arthropoda > Insecta > Phasmatodea > Phasmatidae > Medauroidea > Medauroidea extradentata. The sequence continues at coordinate 68,054 of PNEQ01119928.1, forward strand.
CGTTTAAAATAATAAACATCGCCGTGCATATCCTTTTAATAATGTGTTCCTTAGGCTACCCTTTACGACCTAATTAAATTAGTGTGAGAATGTGATGATGAATAAATTAATTTTGTGCATCTGAATTAGATAGCTCATCAAAATCGTAGGTAAAGAAATATTGTTCATATATGTTTTGTAAGTTAACTGAGGTTGAGTTCGGAGAAGTTCAAGATGAAATTTCAACTTAAAAGGTTGAATATTGGATATTCGAATCAGTTGAATTTGTTGGAACTTGAACTTGAAAGACGAATTACTTAAAGCCTCCACTTGAACAGTTAAAGTAAATAAACAAATACCTAAAAAATAAATCACTTCTGCTCTAAAAAAAAAACACTAACACTACATGATAAAAGAAAATAAGATAATATAATGGCAACTAAGTCCCATAGACTAAATCCTCCCGAAACATAGGAGCAGCGCAGAGGTATGTCATGTCTCATCCAGTAAAGGCAGTAAATTGGCCGGAAAAAGAAGGCGCGGAGACGCCAATCTGTTCCGTGCGCGGCCGCAAGATCGCGCACGGATGTTCAAAACGACGGCCAACGAGGGCCCAGACTCGGCGTGCTGAGATTCAAAAAAAGTGCAAATGTGACTTTTTTATGTCAGTAGACGGGAATAAGCTGCTGGATTGCACATTTTGCGCGCCCTCTGAGGATGTGCGGGTGCAAGGGTACTGTGACTGTGAGAAACGTGGCTGCAAGCATGTACGGTATTTCCTGTGGGTTGTATTCTTAGAGTAAATATAGGGTAGAGGGAGTATCCTCTGTACATCTGCGTACGAAATCGTGTGTTCAACATGTGGCACGTGACTTTAGTGAAATATGCGCGGGAGATTTGAAATAATATTGAGAGGCATGTTTTGGTCCCTTATGAATATATGAACTAAGGAGAACATGCTACCATATTATCGCATAGAATAAATGCGAATACATTTCAAAACGACAAATGTAAACAATGTTTTCCACGTTACTGTTTTCCTTAACCCAGCTGTTTTTAGTAAAAAGTAAATATTAGCTACATACTTACTATACGGTTTTGAACCGAGATCTTGGTGACACCACATGACTAAATATGTATTCTGGAAGGTACGCCATGAGTTTCAAACAACACGACTGCATTTTTACGCCGATAAAACATAAATGAACGACACCAAACTCTCGAGACCATGTTGGACACACGTTTGTGACGTCATGTTCCCTCTACTATATATTATCTCTATGGTTGTATTACAAAGCGATAGTGTCGCGGTGACGAGATTGTGAAGCAGTCGGCCTGTGGTAGCTTGTCTGGACTGAGAGACGTGAAATAAAATGTAGTACAGCAAGCAGTGAAATACTGCATGTAATATAAATAATCATAAACTCTTGAATTACTAATAGAGATTAAACTTAGTAAATAAACTTCTTTCATGCTAAAAATAATAAAATATGTGCCAGAAATACAAATAAAAATATAATAAAACTGATAAAACGGCGCAAAGCTACCTAGTGAACATTTTCCATGGGTCCGAATACATAATTATGGCGTAATTTAATTCTTCAAACTCGTATAAATTTTGAACATATTTAAGCTGTAATTATACATTTTTATATAAACCCGACGAAATGTGATTTTGTAATTGAATAGCGTGCACTATAAATTTTTAAGGGTTGGAAACATTTCGTCTGTAAAGTTACAAAAACTGCTTAAAATTATCTTCCAATTCATTAAGTTACGAAACTGACGCTTCGTTATTTTATTTATTTAAAAATCATTATTATATCACACTAATTAATTCATTTGAGCATACTCTATTAGAAAACTAAATAAAAAAATATTCCGAATGCCCTTAAGCTACTCTAGTTATAGGCGATAATCGTCGCATACTGTTGTTATCATAATTCAACACTCGAGGAGGCCTGGTAGTTTGGCCCGTTTTAGGGTTCTATGCCTGTGCTGCTGAGAGCTGACATCATCGCCCGCTTAAGCCCGTCCACACCAACAATTACACACCAACGAAGCATTCTATAATTCACAGCGATAAGGCAAAATATACACTATACAGCCCCTGACTCAGTGGCAGAAGCTGTTGAAGTTAATGAGAGTGCTGATGCTGGGACAGAACTCTCTGTAGCCAGCATAATGCCCGGAAATATTTAACCATTAATTATTAATATTAAACATGTACCAACTCACCAGGTTTGCTTGTGAGCTAGCGTACTGTACTAATCTGTGTGTGTTTTTAGTTTGTTACAGGTATCTACTGGGGCTGCGGGAGGGCGAGGCGCATATATCACCTCGCTCTCTACAGGGAGTTGTGTTTACTCATAGTGCCCTTGTTAAGCCAGCGTCCTCCTAAAACAAGACTGAATAAAGGAAAATAAAGTAAAATACAGTTCCCACACAGTTTTCTCTACTAGAAATTTCACCCCTCCACTAATAAAGAAACCTAGACCTTCCTCTGTTTCCAGTAACTGCTTATTTCTAATGCGTGTAACTGCTGAGCGGTTACGTTTCTATTTTGTCCAGAGGGTTTTTACGACGTCTTCCGGTTTTTCCCTCTTTCTTCCTAGTTATAGGTTAAGCTGTAGGTACACGTAGTGGGCGGTCATGTACGCTCAATCCCTTTCTGCCGCGATGCATACCCCATTACATGAAATCTCTCCCTTGTAGGCGTATGGAGCTCAGCCCTGAGCCTCACTTAGGTACCGTTCCTCCCCCGGACCACCACCGTAACACAGCAAATTAGGGTAGGTTAGGAAAAAAATTTAAACAAAATATACATCAACAATTTTCTTTGTCGTTTCTGAGCAAAATGTTAGTAGGGAAGTAATGGCGCTAGGCCTATTTATACCTACGCAGTATTTTAATTTGGGAACTGAAGACTATTTACACCTAATTTGCTCCAGATCCGCCGGACTGTGTGGATTTGTTTGTGGAACATACGTACATAAGTACATATATTATTACATAACGTACACTCATACTTGGTACATTAATGCATAAACACATCCATACATACACGAACTGAGAAGTTCTTATTAGTAATCTGCAAGTTACGAAAGTATGAATCAGGATTTCACTAATATCACCTTCAACTTCACTCTACACACAGTAATTACAAGACCACAATAGCAGATAATGGTGCAGCATAGACATTTTATGATCAAAGAAAATGAAATGTAACAACGTCTAAATTTTGTTGTATATGGTAATGGAATTATTTAGTTATCACAATGATCAAGAGCTTTTTGCGTAACAGAACCCAACGATATATCACTAGCACAGTAATCAAGTTTACCCTACTCATAGATATGAACACATTTATTAAAAATAAACCACCTGACTAATTGACTATGCATAGCTCACAAAGCGAAACACAAGGAAAATGACTTGAATAGTTGTGAATGTGTACAATTACCTTCTGTTCGCAGCCAGAGCAGATACTAGGGTGCAGTTGGTGACAATATCAACAGGGATAAAATCTATTACGTGCTCATCGTTCACGTAACTCGTGTGTAGAATTCCACACCCAGTTCCAATGGGAATCGAAGTAGGTCCGTTGAAATTATCCACCCATCCAACGATTGGCTCCTTAAGAGTTGCAGTTACTGAACAAAAAATTCAGTGTAAAAATAAAGAATTGACTCATTATGATTTAAAAAATGGTAAGTTATCCAAAGAACAGATCTGTTTACCTTTTACAGGTTTCACAAATTTAAGAAATTTTCGTCGCATATTTTGTAGTCTGATAACATCAATAAATATTACCGAAATACTCTACCAATGCACATTATAGGTCTGTGAAAACTAAGACTTAACATGATAGACTATATAGTAGTGTATTTACAGCACCTGTTGAAAAGTCATGAGAAGGTAAGTATAATTTGGCCATAACTTTCAAAAAACATACATGCAAAAGCTTTTAAATCAATGTTGTTTAGAGGTCGCCGTAACATAGAGGTCGGACCTCTCGCCTCCCACCAAGGCTATCTGGGTTCGATTCCCGGTGGGGTCGGTCCTCGAATTTTCCCATGTGGAATCGTGCCGGACGACGTCGTTGGTCGGCGAATTTTCTCGGGGACCTCCCGTTTCCCAAGCCCATATATTCCGGCGTTGCTCCATACCTCATGTCACCCCTCACCAGACCTCGATGATAAGTGCTGACCAAAATATCTTCACTCACCCATCCAATGTTGTTTATCATTCGCATTATGCAGTTTCGAATTACAGTTAAGAAAGTAATAAGGATTTTCTATCTGCAATTCGATTCGTAAAATCAGTAACGGCAAACAAAGATTTATGATATCAAAAACTCCCTTAATATGTATGCTACTCTGTAGTTAGGTTAGAGTTGCACAAATTTACCCAGATGAAAGTTATGACACAAAATTAAAAAAATTCAAGACGGCGACTACCTCTTACTCTTAAAATTTTTTTTTACCATGTTAAGCATGTTAGATTACCTGAAGTTGGCATGTTTGTTTAAAATAGGGAATGCTGATAAACACACTGTGCGAAAATGTGATGAATCTGCACGATAACATTAGGTAAACTTTCTGACTCAGTCGGAAAGAATTAAAATTTGCAGGCCATTGCTAACCGATTAGTAAAAAAAACATTTAGAGGAACACCGAACCAAATATGTCACCCTCGCCCAAGATACGCAGCAAAGATAATAGGAAATCAATGTTCAATATTACAGAACAGCTGTAAACATACACTAGTTGAGACTCATTAGTATAAATGTGTACGTATTGATACGTTGAGGTCTTTATTGAAGCAGCACGTAACTGGCCTGTAATTTTGAATTCGAACTAAGATCGATAATGTCTTTCCTAGACTTATCAAATTAATTATATTAACAATAAATAATTAGAATTTTCTCTTTCCGCTTTAGTCACAAATAAAAAAAAGTTTTTCATGTTCTGATAATGCAATATACACATATTATATTGAATGTTTTTCTACGCGTTTAAATCTTAAAATATATTGGGCTATTTTTCTGCACTGGAAATTCGCCATTTCATTAACTCAATAATCTGATTGGCAAAAGTTCGTCAATATTGTCATAAAATATGTTTCACTTTAATAACGATAAAAGTCAAAGATAATTTTGTCTGGATTAAATTTTATAACAATATTAAAGTGCCAGTAATATGTAAATTAACAGCACGCTTTAAAAAGTTACACTTACCCACGGACGGTCTCACAACTGCAAACGGCAACCCTTTTCCTTGCGTGAAGACAGCATTCTCAGAAATAGCTTTGGAGAACACATAGTTATTCGGCGAAGGGTAAATAATCCTAAAATAACAGCAACATTCGTATAAATTAACATCAGATTTCTTAACCTTCAGTAATTTTTTATGTGTCATATACGATCATATTAAAAACCAAACAAAATATATAAATTTAATGTTTTATTTCGCTACATAAGTTTTTACAGAAATTATTTTAGCGGCAGATGACGTAGAGCATTCATAGGTGAAGTACATGCATGTATGTATGTTGAATACACTTCTGAGTTGATTGTTCACATCTGTAACTCAGTAAACATATGACAGTTTACAACACAGTACTTGTGTCCGTGCAACTGAACTGCTGAAATTCCTTACAAATTCTGTTCTTGGCTACGTGAGTTCAGTTTTCGTATTTCCGCACGTACGAAATTTGACGGACTCTTGGTATGTTATGATTTCCAAAAAAAATCGTCGGCTTCACCATGTGACGTCCCGATTTGTGGCGAAATGCCATTTTGCGGGTCTTTGCAGCTTAAACCATGCAGAAGATTTAATTTTATTTTGGCAATCGATAGGGTGGCTTGACATTAGTACGTAGTGACATAAAAATATCGGGTGTGTATATATATATACGCACACACACACACACACACACATATATATATATATATATATATATATATATATATATATATATATATATATATATATATATATATATATATATATATATCGGGTGTATACCTGTGAATCGTCAGGC
>PNEQ01119928.1:74177-105309 GCA_003012365.1 Medauroidea extradentata
TATATATATATATATATATATATATATATATATATATATATATATATATATATATATATATATATAGTTGCTTGTTGGCCTGGTTGGAGGCATGTTGCATCATACTAGTTGGACAGCACGGTGATTAGGTTACAACAACGGACCCCTAGTGAATTTCAATGAGAACATCCACACTACGTGCATATAAAAAGAAATCTGCGTGTGTTGAAATGTTTAAATTTGAAGTCGATTTGAGGTAACTACAGCTACTTAAAGTTCGTGCTTTTAAATCTCCCGCGGAAACGTGCAGTGACGTCACAAGCCATAGCACAAACGGAGCCTTGGCATGCTAGCTGACAGCTGTCGCACTCCGGCGGAATACCAGACTACGCTTGGTCAATAAAATGCGATTTTTAAGTCTGTTACGGTGGTTCGTTTGGTTGTACGTATGCAGTCAATCATATAATGTAACAAATGTTACATTTCAAAGGTATTCGAGTCGGAGGTTTTATCAAAGTTTAGTGTTACGCACATATTGCACAATAACAAAGCAATATCCAGGCACTGTCATATGCAATAATACATTAAATAAACCTGTTTACCGGCGCAAACCGTTACTATATTTAATTATTTGATACCCATATATTTACTTTACAATAGAACCACACCAATTGTCGGCCACGATGGTGCAATGTATACTCTCTGGGTTGATGTTGGAAAACTTCAGTGAGTTCAATAATCTTTCGGGTTAGTATAACATTGTTTCTCATATTTTGCAAGGAACTGTCGATTTTTAACCAAATTTAATATCTTGTATAATCAACAGTATTTGTATTATATTACGGATGTTAGGTTCATATGTAATACATAAATTTATACAGCAAAGAATACTTCTGGGCTATTGTGTGGTTTTGGTTTAGCTTACCTAATATATATATATATATATATATATATATATATATATATATATATATATATATATATATATATATATTAATGTTGTATAACAGTGTAGTATAAGCCTACTGCAGCACTATTTACCATTAATAACGTGTTCATTACGTAATATGCGAAGTAACGAGTGATCGAACACGCACACAATAAACACATTTAGCCTAAATGCAAGCTTAAACATAAATGACCTATTATTTTAGGTAATGTAGGTACACTATTCTACTAGAACACATAAAAAAATCACTTTCGCGATTCGCATTCATTTTAAATCGCTGTTTCTTCCGCGCAAATATGCCTTTTCAGACATCGTATTAATATGGTTGCGAAAATGGAAAATAGGTGGTTTAAAAAAAAATAATAAAACATTTTTGTATCAGACGCTTGTAAAAATATATGACTTACATTGGTTTTGAACCCGGATCATTAAAAATAGTAACCAAGTACCGTAACCAAATACGCTACACTTTACCCACCGGAGCATCAAGCTAGCTTGAGCCTTTATATGACCAGTGCTTGCCGTTATGGCTTGTGACGTGGACCAATTAAAATATATTTTCGGTCGCCTGCTGCTTCACCGAACTTTGCTTGCTTCCCATTCCTAAACTAAAGTGTTTAGAAGAAAAATTGTTTTTGGTATCTTTATATCTCCTCATTGTTAACAATATGGCATACATTTCAACGTATTTAAAAGTTCATGCAAGGGGTCCATTGTGGCATGGGTTTTTCCCGGGTGTGCTAAAATACCCCCGAGATACGTCATTGGGGTTTGCCATGTGTTTCAGAAGCTGAACGTAGCCCGGGATTTCATGATGACTTCCCTTGGTATGAATGATGTAATCTCTATTTTTAGTCCATTGAAATTCTGTGATTCCCCGACTGGTGAACCGGGTATAAATATTCTTTACCGGCCAATTGGGAGAGTTCGCTACTGGTTGTGCTAGAAGACGGTGCTAAGTGTGTGGAACGAGACTGGTAAAGACTTCTTGGTGATGTCAGAGTCTACTGTGAGGCTGCAGGCACTTAACTTCGTGCAGTATTGGGCGGAACAAGAAGACTGCTGCTACGGGTCGACGGACAAAAAGGAGGTGCGCGATGGGATTCGAACAGAAGACCTCAAGAGTGAAGACAGTGGTGCACTCGGGTTGCTGCGCAGCACATGGCGATTCATCACCACTTCGAACTCATACGGTTGTACATTATCACTATTTGAAAGACTCTCTTAATTGGAAATATGACTGAACTTCTATCGTGGTTTAAAGTCCTCAAGAATGCGTGGTAGATAAATAAACGCTGAAAACATCAATTGATTTCTACGCTTTTTTCGAAGCCAATATGGATAAAACACTCAATGACAATCCTAGATAATGGTAGTTGCCAACTTTATGAGCAAATATTTATCCAGAATTATTAATTAGTTACGCGTGATCTCTTGCGCCGCAGTTAAATACACGAGGTTCCGGCGTCAGAGGTTGTGCCTCATAAGTTTGTAACACTGGAAACAATTTAGTTTTAAACGTTGGCCAAAACTATTGTCTAGGATTGCTATTGTTAAATTTTCGCAAATTGGCTTCAAGCAACCTACAGTTATCGATTAATGATTTTAGCGTTGAATTATGTACCACGCCCTCTTAATTAATCAATGGTAGACGTTTTTGTTCTTTAATTGTCAAAGCAGTAGTAATTGTGTGCATAATAAGAGTGCTGCGAAAGTCATCGTTGATTGTTTTTGTGTAGTTTTGTGAGCTTTGTGAGCTAATAAATCAAGAACTTAATTAAAGTCTTTACATTTCTAATTGTAAAACCTCTATCCCATATCCGATAGGCCTACATTAAAAATCATGTGTGCAATAAAATTACTGTTTCTTCCGACCCCTCCAAAATAGCTTAAACTGGAATTTTCTCAGACTCGTATCCCAAAATATAGTTCACAGACTAAGGGGCCACCCTAGATAGACTGCGTTTGTGTGAGGCAGGAGCTGTAAGAGTGCAACTAACCGACGTACGTAATGTATTATCGCCTCTCCGCGCAAGCCACTCAGCTGGCGTGCAGTGCTTTGCTATTAATTTGTTTCCTAAGGGGCTTCAAGCGGCGAGCACAAAATTTTAAATGTGAGTAGCTTGGTTCACAGCCTAACGCTTGTTTCTATAGTTGTGTTTTTGAATCCGGCTGTAATTTTTTTCATGTACTGCGGTCTGGAAACCCCCCCCCCTTTTTTTTTTTTTGCCATTTTGAGAGGCCTGAAAATGACGCTTTTAATAAATGTTCCGAGTTTTTAAAACAATAGCGACATAGTTTGAAGTGTGAGTTATTTCCATAAGGTATACAAACATGATTTTCGTTAAATAGTTTCGTAAAAAACAAAGAATAGCCGTAACTCGCTGCATTGCGTTTGAAACGCACGTAGGGACCCTCAAGGGGCCCCTTAAGACTCTACTAGTAAATTAATTAATTTTGCTGCAGTTTCCAACGATTAAAAAGTTTCGCTTCTGAATAGGGAACAGCAGGTTTTCTTAAATATCTACAATGCAAATTTAGTGAGGGTGAAAACCGCGAAAACGGGTATTGTCACTGTTATTTTAAAAGCATGAAAATGTCCCTGCAGAGCATTTAAAGCACCGAACACTCACAGTTCTCCTTATGTTTATTATTACGGCGTAAAATAACAAGTCCACATTTGAAAGTCTGATGTAGATGATACTGCAATGGAATGGCTGAATGTATATATAGTACCTTGCGTGCAGAGGCTATTATGTAACCGACGTGCATGCCTGAATCGCCCTTACGCTACTGTGCTTCCAAGTTTACAACACGTCATTTTATCTCAATTCAGATGACACCCTTGACACCGTGAATAACTGTAAATGAGATTGGTACTTACTTCGGGCTCAAGACTTCAAGCACATGTTCGGAGATCTTGCTGTTCATAGCAAGTGTGTCTTCCACCGACATAGGTGGGTCGTAGAACTCCTCTTTAACTATTTGTCGAGGGCAGTTTGAATACGCTGTTGACACGAACACTGCAGCCTGAAACAAGTACAACAGTGCCCAATTACTTGCACTCATTTTACTAGAAGCATATGTGGGATGTTATTTCAGTACACATATGAGTACAATTGTATCATAAACTATCAAACTGATGTGTAACAGTATCTATCATCATGTAAAATGAGGGATTTCAATAGAAAATATTTATGAACTACGAATTCGCTCTTGTAATTTCCACCACAGTAGTCTTGTCTTTCCTCTTTAGATTATCTCCTCAACTTGCCATTAATAAACTTCACAGTACTGGTACTGTTGTTACTGCCAAAAGTATTATATATTGTATAGTACTTTTAATTTTTACGATAAACCTTAATTGTGGACTAACATCCAAATCCAGACATGTCCAGGTTATCCAATTATACATGCAAGCGAAGAAACTGATAGTAACAAAAGTGAAATTTGGCATTTAAACTGTCAAATTACAATTTGAAAATGACATTATATATATACATATATCTATTTAGTACGATATAAAAGAAAAACAAATGGTCGTGTCTAGTTCTGAATTAATATACAAAATATTAAACGAAAAATAACACCGATTTCAAAAAAAATTTCTCTGGAATAAAAGCACTAAATAGTAACAAATAATTACGTTATTTTTAGACTGATTAGAATACCATCAATAGTAACATACAATTATTGTTATTTTTGTAGTCGGTGCCAGGCAAGTTTAACAAGTGTGTAACAAAGTAGCGTAGGTACCTATGCATATAATTTAATGAAATTTAACATTGACTGCAACTAAACATGTCTTAATCAATACGGAGACAGAAGCCGCGCGGCATTAAACAGAGGCAGGCGTATATGTTGTGGGCTGGGAGGGGATGGGAACACGAGGTTTAGTTAGATAATGCTACATTATCGAATTAACGTTTGTTTTAAAACATTTTGTCAGTTTTAGGACATTTGGAGAAATTTCTTAAAAGCGTGGCCAAAAATGATTTAATAGACTAAGTTTTCTTACAATATTCAATCGGCTGGATGGGTTTTCAACGATAATGTACACATTATAGGGATTTTCTGAACTAATGTTCACCTTGCATTACTATCCAAACGTTTTTCGATATCACGCAAAAAATGTGAAGTTTATTTGTACTTCGCACCTATCACAATGCAGAGTACAATAATAGGGTTCTTTCTGTTCACCAAAAATACAATAGTAGATGATTTTACTAAACCTCTCATTAAACATATTAGGACTTCTTCACTGCAATAAATTGGTAAAACACTGTTAATTAAATTATTCACACTTCGAAGCGCTCCAGTAAGAACAAAATTCTACATTATTTGACTCTTTCAAAACTTATTGCTATTATCATGTACAGCACTTAAGTAGGTAAAATTAGTGACATAGGATAATTAATTATTTTCAATTTTATAGTAATGTGTGCTCACTAATAATTTTTTTTTGATGTTGCTATCAAAACCCAAATTTAGTGTGAAGGTGATTAAGATTTAACTGAAACTTGCGATAGTCTAAAGACTCACCTTAAGTGAGACGCAGTCCCGACACAACTGTATGACCTCCACAGTGCCATTAACGTTGGTGACCACCGCCTTATACAAGGTCTCATCGAACCTGACTGTGGCAGCCAGGTGCAGAACTATGTTGACATGTTGTGTGAGGTCTTGGTAGTCAGCGTGACTGAGGCCCAGACGAGGAGCAGAGCAGTCTCCAGGCACCACCACTATCTTCTCCACACAGTCTGGCTGCTCGCGCTTCATACGCTCAAACACCTGCAATGTTGACATGTTGTGTGAGGTCATGGTACTCAGAGTGACTGACACCCAGACGAGGAGCAGAGCAGTCTCCAGGCACCACCACTATCTTCTCCACACTTTCTGGCTGCTCGCGCTTCATACGCTCAAACACCTGCAATGTTGACATGTTGTGTGAGGTCATGGTACTCAGAGTGACTGAGACCCAGGCGAGGAGCAGAGCAATCTACAGGCACCACCACTATCTTCTCCTCACAGTCCGGCTGCTCGCGCTTCATATGCTCAAACACCTGCAATGTTGACATGTTGTGTGAGGTCATGGTAGTCAGAGTGACTGAGACCCAGGCGAGGAGCAGAGCAGTCTCCAGGCACCACCACTATCTTCTCCACACTGTCTGGCTGCTCGCGCTTCATACGCTCAAACACCTGCAATGTTGACATGTTGTGTGAGGTCATGGTAGTCAGAGTGACTGACACCCAGACGAGGAGCAGAGCAGTCTCCAGGCATCACCACTATCTTCTCCACACTGTCTGGCTGCTCGCGCTTCATACGCTCAAACACCTGCAACGTTGACATGTTGTGTGAGGTCATGGTACTCAGAGTGACTGACACCCAGACGAGGAGCAGAGCAGTCTCCAGGCACCACCACTATCTTCTCCACAATGTCTGGCTGCTCGCGCTTCAAACGCTCAAACACCTGCAACGTTGACATGTTGTGTGAGGTCATGGTACTCAGAGTGACTGAGGCACAGGCGAGGAGCAGAGCAGTCATCAGGCACCACCACTATCTTCTACACCCATTACGTCTGCTCGCGCTTCATACGCTCAAACACCTGCAATGTATACATGTTGTGTGACGTCATGGTAGTCAGAGTGACTGAGGCACAGGCGAGGAGCAGTGCAGTCATCAGGCACCACCACTATCTTCTCCACACAGTCTGGCTGCTCGTGCTTCATACGCTCAAACACCTGCAATGTATACATGTTGTGAGAGGTCATGGTAGTCAGAGTGACTGAGGCCTAGGTGAGGAGCTGAGCAGTCATCAGGCACCGCCACTATCTTCTCCACCCAGTCCGTCTGCTCGTGCTTCATACGCTTAAACACCTGCAATGTATACATGTCGTGAGAGGTCATGGTAGTCAGAGTGACTGAGGCACAGGCGAGGAGCAGAGCAGTCATCAGGCACCGCCACTATCTTCTCCACACAGTTTGTCTGCTCGTGCTTCATACGCTCAAACACCTGCAATGTATACATGGTGTGTGACGTCATGTTAGTCAGAGTGACTGAGGCACAGGCGAGGAGCAAAGCAGTCATCAGGCACCGCCACTATCTTCTCCACCCAGTCCGTCTGCTCGTGCTTCATACGCTCAAACACCTGCAATGTATACATTTTGTGTGACGTCATGGTAGTCAGAGTGACTGAGGCACAGGCGAGGAGCAGAGCAGTCTCCAGGCACCACCACTATCTTCTCCACACAGTCTGGCTGCTCGTGCTTCATACACTCAAACACCTGCAATGTATACATGTTGTGTGACGTCATGGTAGTCAGAGTGACTGAGGCACAGGCGAGGAGCAGAGCAGTCATCAGGCACTGCCACTATCTTCTCCACCCAGTCCGTCTGCTCGCGCTTCATACGCTCAAACACCTGCAATGTATACATGTTGTGTGACGTCATGGTAGTCAGAGTGACTGAGGCACAGGCGAGGAGCAGAGCAGTCTCCAGGCACCGCCACTATCTTCTCCACCCAGTCCGTCTGCTCGCGCTTCATACGCCAAAACACCTCCAATGATGACACATAACAATGAGACTTTGTTGTTTCGCTATTCATGGAAAGGGGTGGTGGTTGTTGGAGCAATGACAAGAGCGTCTCGTTTCTACAATACTATCCGAGGCCAATTCCCGTCGAGGTTGATCACCGATGCCTCGAATGTGAGGTCTTTTGGAGGGTTTTTTTTCTCGGAGTACCTTAGTTTCCGTCTTTTGTCTTTTACGTTCTATTACTTCACTAGCGCAGGGCAACATTGTGTCTCGTCCATCTTTTTTTTTCTATGGTGTCATCTTTCAGAGGAAAGAAAGTGTCTATGAGTGCCTAGTAAGACTATTTTCTGTCAGGTTGTGATGCCCTGCCCTACGATACCCTTTTCATGCACTATTTAATATTTAACGTACGAACATAATGGATAAATTGCATTTGAGCACACATGAGTTCTTAATTTTGTTGGCAAGTATATGAGATGTTTTTGAAGTCGGAAATTTAAAACGTTTTAATTTATCCATTTTGACAGTGAATTGAACTACTGAGTTGATTCGCAGCATGTATATGTTTTATCCCCTAACATTAGTAAACAGCGCTTAGAAATACATTATAATTTTTTAAAAATAGTTTTTAAGGCTTCGCTCTTGAGTTTAGCAGTGGTTTCGGAAAGTTTTTTTTATCGTAAATTAATACGTGTATCAAAATTATTTCTGACGGTTTTAATACTCATATATCAACGTTTGTATATGAATTTTTCTGTTGCGTAATATCACGTATTTGTTCTGAAAATAAGCCAAAATGAAGGAAAATATTTTTTTATATAAAACGGTACATTATTTAAAAAAACGCTCTGGCAAAACTGTGTATCGTATAACTGTACACAGTATCAAATTTTTTCAAAGCATTTGGTTAAGAAATATTTGAGTAGTTTGCAATTGTTTGAAATAAATGAAAGATCGTGGATTTAATTGTGTGTTACGTATCAACGTTGAATAACATATAGAAGTTCTTGCAAAAAACTGGTACAATTAAAATGGTTAAAGAGAAGCGTGATTATATTTAATTGTTTACTTTCTATTTCCGTTTTGGTAATCTCGTTCATATCAGTAGGGAATTTTGTCACATTCTTGCAGCAGAGAAGGCAATTAATATTAATATTGCTTATTCAGTAACGGGCAGGAAACAGCTTTTAGAGTTTGCACCTACAAGAAGACACAGAGCTACCTCATATAACATCATTAAAAACATTTATCCTGCATTTAACCTAGATAATTTTATTCTGAATATTTGTTTATTCTGAGTTATGAGCAGTCTTAACCAAAGTATTGAAAACATTTTTTTTATTTTAAAATATCGTTATTGAAGGATTCTGACCTGCTAAAATCTAATGTTGTTATATAATCGTTGGCAAAGCGACTATAATTGATGTAAAGTGCAATTTGTCAGTACATGTTCATCGTCCACAGATAGCTACAGTTTTACTAAAATATTTGAACGGAAGTGCATATTCACCAACACAGCAGTACTACTATCAGTATATAACAAATAATATATGACTAATACCTTAATAGAAAAATCCAGAGACCACATCACTATGTATATAAATACACCTTGGTTTCAATCGTGCCTGCGGTGCAGTGGCCGAATGGTCAGTCCATTCACCTCTTATTAAAGCGATCCGGGTTTGATTCCCAGTTGGGTCAGTCGCCGAAATTTCGTATGTGGGGATTGTGTTGGACGATGCCGATTGTGGGCGGTATTTCATGATCTCTCGTTTCCCCCGCCCATTCATTCCAGCGTTGCTCCATACTTGCCTCATGTCACCCCTCACCAGCGTTGACCAAAATTTTTTAATAATTTACCTTAGTTTCAAGGTTTAAGTCAAGTCTGTATTTTTATGCTCTTCTTTTTGCTGCAATTAGTAGTGTAACACTAAGTTCTAGTCGTTTGGAGACCCATAGATATTGTACTATGTGTACCAGGCAATCACATTCCCGATATGCTGTGAACTTATAGACACATGTGTCTAGATTGATAGTGATTCGATGCTAAATAGGACTTTTTTTGCTTTTTATTGTTGCATTTGTTTCCTGGTCATGTGATGTTGTCGACGTGTGTTTACATAAGGGGATACTTAAATCTTTCTTATGTTGTAACCATCTTCTTAATTAAAATTACTGTGGTAGATCCTGATTACAGTGAGTTCTCGGATAGTGCTTTATTTATTGATGGGAATGTTTTCAACAAATTGTTTAATCACGGAAAAAAATCCGTTAATCAGACAGATAGAATACAAAAATTCTCATAACCATTTCGTCACAGCAGATAAGCTATTAAACCACCATTAAAAACAAAATAGACCAGATACTAGCCTTCTATGAATGAGCAAACATTCATTAGATAGATGCACCACTTTGCCTTTAGTAAGTCCCACCTACTTGCTATTGCATTAATAATTTGTTTAAACAGACAATACGGATTACCAAGCTACACATAAACCACTCAAGTGATGGTGCTTCGATAAAGACATAGAACAAATTAGCTTGATAGTGAGAGTTGTCCTTAGTATGTCTAGCCACCGAAGTACTAGTACAAAAATCCCTAGAAGTTGTCAGAAACAGTCTAAACAGCACAACACAAAGAACACAACAACTTTGTTAGCCTTCCTGAGCATTGCAGTGGGTAAATTTCTACAACAGACAACACCTAGCGCTAAAAATTGAGTAGTCATGGGCTTTCTAACTAACATCAAAATTTTGCACTTTTAGAAAACTGCGACTAGGGAGAGTAGATATTAACAAAGTACGAGTACAGATGTAGAGACGATATTCTTATGATATAGCCCCACAGATCGAACGCCTCACATCCGTTTTTGGATCACCTCGGTATTTGGCCCCGGCAGCATCAGGTTCACAAAGGGGTAAAAATGTAAGTATTGTAACATTTCTTGATGCTCCTATGACCAGATATCGTAACACCCTAAAACATAAAGTGTACGATAAGCATGCAAAACCGCACAGTTGTCTGAATGACGAATCTCAGTACACACCAGCACACAAAATAGCTTCAGTTGATCCAAGGGGCCAGAACCAACATTGTCTGCGACAAATCTATGAAATATCAGAAACTACAGCATAAATCAAACTCAAGCTGTTTTTTTAATGGTTATCCCATCAAGAAAGACATCATCAAGTAAATCAACGTATCTAAATGTAGTAGGAGAACGTAAATACCGAAAAAGAATACATCTCACCCATATTTTACGTCAAAAGATCCTTGACACCAAGATAATTTAGAGACCAGTCTATGAATTCAGTTCTCTTCTTTATCCTCTCAAATAAAAAAAAACACACAAGGACTGTCCTCGCGTATACAAGGTAACTTGTTCATTAGAGAAATTTTACAAAGGGTGGACAGGACGAAGAAATTGGACCCATCTCAAAGAATACCTTGCTGACATAAAACTGGAATAAGCGGGATAAGTCACATCTCAAAACTGTCCTTCAACTGATGTCTTTATTTTTTTTTTCAACAAAGCTGAGTACGTTGAAAAGATTCGCAACTATAAAAACAAAATCATAAAAAAATGCAATTGAAAGAATATTGATCCGGCCGTCAGTTTCTTAATAAATAAACCTACATGCAAGGCAGTATTACAAGTCGAGGACACGCTGTACAAGTAACAACCACAGCTGCTCAACTTATAGGCCCTTCCTAAATGGGAATTTCCATAAAATATCATTTTCTCACGTACTTTCGAAAACCAAGGCTCCTCAACAATCTGTAGATGATACTTTCGTACACCTTCTTACATTATGGCATAGTCACAGACTTTCTTATTTTTGGAGCACCGAGCGCAGATATTAAAAAAAAAGTGTTTACTTTTCTGCCTCCACCGCTCTAAAAATAAGAAAACTGTGAGTATGTCATAATGTAAGAAGATGTACAACAGTGTCGTCTGCGAATTGTTGAACCTTATTTTTTAATAAATAATGTGCAAATTCACTCCGTCTTTTCTACTGCTCGTGCGGTAGTTATTTTCTTATTGCTAAACGAAAGCAGATATCGAAAAACTGTTGCATAGTTTTGTTAACAAAGTTTTATTAAAACAAATTGCACCAAGAAAGTTTAGCAAACCATGCAGAAAATTCTCATAAATAAACTAAGTCAATTCTATTAAATTTTTTGCATGTAAAAATTTTGAATACGTGCAACAGTTTTGAGATATCTGCTCTCGTTTAGGAATAAAAAAATATTACTGTGAAATCAGTAGAAATGACGAGCCACTGCCTAAAGACTAATTCGCCATGCATGAATAGGGTTCAGACAAATTAAAAAAAAAAAAAAAAGTAATTTCTGCTGTGTCTCTGGTGAGCGGAATACTTCCCTCCTGCAATGGCGTTGTAGTCACGTATTTTTACAAACTTTTATATAACTTGCAATGTTTGTATGTTTGTTCGGGTTAAATTTTGCTACTGCATTTTAAAGAAGTTATTCTCAACCGTTTGAGATGAAATTTTGCTTACAAGTTTAGTTTGGATGACAATGCATGGTTAGTTAAGAGGCATCATTCTAAATCCAATATGGCGGACCACCCATGATATGGGTATGAAATGAAAGGGTTTGCTGAGAAGAGTACGAATAAAATGACGCCCGCTTTCAGATCTTCGAGGAGGGTGTACTACTGCCAGGCTAAACGGTAAGACTTAGCGGGGTCGTGTCTTAACTAATATCGACCTACACCCTAGGCAAATTCTAGCGGCGGTGAAAAAAATCCAAAATCAAACCTGGAATTGTGTTTCGTTGGGCACAAGTAAGCTTCAAGCTGAAATAAGTGGCGCATGCTGTTACTGTGTCGCAATCCCGCGGCGTCGGTGCTGTCGCGGAAGAGTAGGAGGACGATTGCACAACCCCGCGGCGTCGGGGGCATCGCAGGAAGGCAGTAAGTGGGTGCCAGGTAATCAATAAGTCACCAAAAAGTGGCGGATTGCGGCAACAGTGGTATCCCAGGAATCCGATGACTTGAGGAGTTAAGTGGGTATTAACACTTTTCCAACACCTTACAAACTCCTGGATTCAGCAGGGATTGCTCCGCCTCTGGGCATAGCTGGGAGCCAATCAGAGGGGAGGATTTTGACGGCCTGGTGGGGGTGCGAAGAATGGTATAGACATCGAGCTAGCTATTGGGGGAGTTGGAGAAGAGAGTCGACGAGATAGTCTTCTGCTCGGGCGGCGACCGCACCTAGGGACTCTGGGTTCGAGTCTGGGTGCGACCACTGGCTAGAGAACTAGCTCCAACGGCGGCACGAGCGGTGAGTTCCTGTTGGTTTAGGGAAGGAGAGCGATCCTTTACTTATCTCCTGTCTCGCCTTACCCTAACCCTTCCACTCGCCTCTATTTCTGTATTGCTGTTATTCCTTGTTCTCTACTCTAATAAACTCTTGTTACCTTTCATCTCTGGCTTATTTATCTTCCCCTTTCCCGGCTAAACTTTGTAACAATACGTACAAACTCCCAAGTCAAGACGAGGCGGTGCCGTGGCATCAGGGTGTGCCAAACACGATGTCGTGAACGTACCACCTCAGGGCACCGGGGCGAACCCTATTGTATATTAGCTCTATCCCTTCTAAACGAAGCTCTGGGAGGGTCGACGAATATTTCTTCGGTACTCGTGGGAACCACATGGAAAAATAACTAAAACATTAAAAAATAAATTAATAGCAAAAACATTTTTAAAACAAGCTTTCATTTAAATGCTCTAAACAGAAGAAAATAAACTTTAAACTAAATCAAATACATAAATGAATTACGTTACACAATTTATGTGATACAAAAGCTTGTCGCGAGATTTACCAGTGTAGGTAAACAATAATTAAATGTGCAACTTGATTTTGACAGAAGGAACTCTAAGAAAAAAAATATGTTTATTACAAAATAAGCAAATCTCGTGACAAGCTTTTAAATCATACACATTGTGTAATGTAATAAATGTACGGATTTGATACATTTCAAAATTTATTTTCTTCATTTTAGAGCATTTTAATAATATCTTGTTTCTTTTTTTTTTTTTTCAAAATGTTTTTTACTATTAATTTATGACCTATGCTACCACAATGATAATATTTCGTATATTATAGTACGGCTACCTACGAAGAGAGGTGGTGCAATGGTAACAAGTCTTACTCGTATTCTAGCTCTTTGATAATTATGTTAGACCACGTCTGTCCTACAACAGACTTGCAGCTATCATGTCGAAAAGAAGATAAACGCATTTAAGAAAGGCGATCTATGTTTTTGTGTGTGTTACTAACGTTATGTATAGCTAGATGTAGAATAAAAAAACCACAATATGTCATAAGTCCGTCCACGATGGCCGACATCGTACTGCAAAAAGCTGACTTCCTCAGAAGTAGCAGCCAACAGTAGTTGTGCTGATAGCTGTACTTACCACATTATCCAGTAGTGTCTTCTTCCTCTGGTCGACAGATAGTCCTCTTTTGGGACGTACTAGTATATCTACTCTACTGACCCCAGTATAACTACGAAGTATCTTCTCTATGGTCAGCTTGCCTAGGAAGCCTGTTGCTCCTGTCACCAGGACTCCACAGTCCCGGTAGAAGCTCTGCCCCTCCGTGTCTCCTCATACACTCATACTTACATACTACACTAACAGACAGTTGTGCTGACAGTTGTACCTACCACATTATCCAGCAGTGTCTTCTTCCTCTGGTCGACAGATAGTCCTCTCTTGGGACGTACTAGTATATATACTCTACTGACTCCAGTACAACTACGAAGTATCTTCTCTATGGTCAGCTTGCCTAGGAAGCCTGTTGCTCCTGTCACCAGGACTCCACAGTCCCGGTAGAAGCTCTGCATCTCCGTGTCTCCTGCTACACCCATACTTACATACTACACTAACAGGCAGTTGTACTGACAGTTGTACCTACCACATTATCCAGTAGTGTCTTCTTCCTCTGGTCGACAGATAGTCCTCTCTTGGGACGTATTAGTATATATACTCTACTGACTCCAGTACAACTACGAAGTATCTTCTCTATGGTCAGCTTGCCTAGGAAGCCTGTTGCTCCTGTCACTAGAACTCCACAGTCCCGGTAGAAGCTCTGCACCTCTGTGTCTCTTGATACACTCATTCTCTCTGGCAAACTGCGGACAATGTACTGCACGAGTGCCACAAAGCGAGCGAATACATTTAGGAACGTTTTCGCGTTGTAACGGTAGCAGTTCGTCGCTTCAAGGTCAACGCACATTTACATTTGCATGCTTCGTTTTTCGTTGCTCTTATTGCTTAACGTTAACCACGGTTATGTAATCTTCGCATATATCGTCCCTATCTCGTTTGGGGGAAGTGAGTATTTTCTTATAGTATTCTGAACACTTACACAACTCCGACTTGATCAGTACAAATATTTTTTAATGTGACAAAACAGACTGGCAGTAATGAATTTAATTATTTCATCGTGATAAGTACTGTGTATAGAGCTGTTCACGGCAAAGAGAACACTGCTTAAAATATTGTCAGCCATGTTGCATTTATCGTTACTATCTTGAGTATTAAATCTTCCGTGTTACTAAAAATCAGTGTAAAATTTACTGATCTCTTAAAACTACACATGTAAAGCCCCAATAACGTAAACTTCTTGGTTATATCAAGTTTCAGTAAAGTATCACTTTAAATAAGGACCGCCTACATACTATACAGAATTACATAACGCTGAATGTGTTTAATTTTACGGTTTGAGTTAGTTAAACGTATACTTTATTGTTCTGTACGCAATAATATGAGAATAACGGTAATACTGCCACATTAACAACATAATTGTACTGTATATAACGAACGAGCGAGCACACTGTAACGACATCGCCTTAAGGGCGCTCATTTCCTTTTGCAGAAATGTTCAACGATTATATTTTCTTCGGAAACAAAGGAGATTTTACTTCCCGTAGCAGCGTTTCAAAGTCATGGCCAATACGTCATGGAAACGTACAACTAATTCCTACTTACATACAGAAATGAAATATTCACATTGAAGTTACACAATGTGTTATTTAAATATATATTTTTAAGTGTTACTAGTAAAACGTTTTGGTTCCTTTTGAGACAGGATTCTGGTTAGGGCGCCATGAGGCTCCACCGGCCTTGTTGTGACGTTACACCTCTTGCCAACATGTTGAATGACCTTGACTTTGAACCCACCCTAAAGGTCACCAGAAGGTCAAAAATCCCCAAAAGTCATCCAAAAATTCCTTTTCCCCTAAATATTTCCCTGTTTTCCCTCGAATCAACAAATTCCGTTTGTGGATGTCTCAAATCCAGTATGAACTCAATGTGTTCTCAAAATGGCTGGATGAGTCCTTTTTATCGAGCTCTTAGCCCCCTCAAAAATCAGAAGACCCCATTTGTCTTCTCAAAACGGCTGGATAAGCCCTTTTTTCGGGGCTATTAGCCTCCTCAAAAAGTCATATGACCCCAATGTCTTCTCAAAGTGGCTGGATTACACATTTTTTCATGCTTCACTGATAATATAATCAATTCAATAAATACATTTGTTACAAATGTATTTTTAAAAATTTATTTTTTTTTAGGAATTTTAATTTAAAGAACAGTACTGGTATCTGCTTATGTCTACTGCCATGTTAGCAATGCCAGACTGTTTTCCAATAAAATCAATACGTTTAAAAAAAATCGATTTTAACAAAATTAATTTTTTATTGCTTACAATACGCAATGGATATTTACCTGTGGGCTTGGTCGCCCACATAAAACGGAGTTATACCCCATCGATTTCCAATACAATATTATCAGTTTCAAAATCAGTTCAAAATCGAAAAAATAATTGCTATTTACATTCATTTTCCTTACATATTATAATACACTCAAGTTATATCCCTTAGTTCACCATCGAGTATGTACCCTTTCACTTACATAGGCATACCCGATCGGCTACCCGATAATATTATATTGGAAATCGATGGGGTATAACTCAGTTTTGTGTGAGGCGATTGGGCCCTTTTGTATTATAAGCATTTAAAATTTATGAATTTTTTTAAAATCGAATTTTTAAAAACTGATTGATTTTATTGGAAAACAATCGGGTGTTGCTAAGATGGTGGTAGACAAAAGCAGACATAGGTATTGTTTTTTTTATTAAAATTCCTAAAAAAATAACATTTTCAAAAAATAAATTTTTAGTGATTGATTTTACAGAATTTGTAATATTGATAATCAGTGAAGCATTGGAAAATGCGTAAACCAGCCGCTTTGAGAAGACATGATTTTTTCAGGGGGCTAAAAGACCGAAAAAAGGGGGCTTATCCAGCTGCTTTGGGAAGACAGTGTGGTCATGCTGGTTTGAGACATCACAAACGGAATTAATGAGTTTAGAGAAAAAAACGGAATAATTTAGGGAGAAAAGGAAAATTTTTTTTGGGGGGGGAAGGAAAAATTTGGATGAATTTTGGAAGATTTTGGGGGAAATTTGACCTACTAGTCAAGGTCATGCAACATGGCGGGTGGGGCCTCATGGAACCTCACTCAGAATATTCTGATCAAAAAGAAACCAAAATATACGACTCTTACTGAAATTTGAGTACATTTGTAGATTTTATCAATTTATTAAAGATTATTCTAGGGCATTTTATATATTTCTAAATCCCACGAACTCTTATTTCAGAGTGGATTTTATTTTCAGTTCGTCTCTTGGATTTAATTTTTTTAAGGGTGTCCATATGGTAAAAATTAATAATTTTATATTTGTTCGGCATATAATTCGTTTTATAAACGTTACAACATGTGCCGCTTGTATTTTTTTATAATCTCCCGTAGTCTTCCCATAGTATCATGGCACAGTCAAAATTTACAAGTTACGGGAACATACGAATAACAAACAATTAGTGCCTTACTCGAGTGAAACCATTTACACTGACATTCGATATTATGGGCCATATTCTAAAATATTTAAAAACACACAATCAAATTCCTTTGTACTTTTTAAAACGTGAAAATAATGAAAATTTGCTATATTTACAACAATTGTTGAAAACGATAAACGTACTTTGTTGAGTGTATTTAAAGATTTTAACATATGACACATAATATATAATTTCAGTGTAAATTATTTAAATTGAGTAAGTCACTCGGTTTGTGTTGTTCCCATTTTCCCGTAACTTACAAATTCTGAATTTTGACATGGTGTTATGGGAAAACTATATGGGGTAAATAGTTTTTATATGTGGAAAATGTAACCTCAAGTAATGTTCTAACAGTATGTCGTGAAAATACAAAATTATGAATTTTTGCCACATGAACACCCTTAGTAAGTTTATGTCCCATTGGCCATTAGCGTACACGGTTTAATTTTCTCGTGCTAATTTGTTCAAAACTCCGTGAGTAAAATGCAGTTTCATGTTAAGTCTTCATATCTATCTCGAGCAAAGATAACATTTTCAGGGACGAACACACGCAAATGATATTCACATTTACATATGCGTACTTCGTTTGTAACTGATACGAATTTAATACAAGTCATTTGTTTAAAGGGCGTACATGCATACCTCTAAATCATTAATACAACATTAGTTTGAGAAGCTACGACAGTCGAAAAGCTAGCTTTACTTTTCAATGCTGGTTCTGTTAATAAATATATAGTACCCTACATGTGCTTATTTTCTGATAACCAATTGTTCAAAAGATGTCGCTATAATGGCACTCTGAATTAATAGTGTGTACTTGCTTATCGCCTGATGAACAAGTGTTCAAAGGATTACAGTAAAATTGTACCGTAAATTTAATTCGTGTACGTATGCACACTACGTGGCCTTTAAAAAATAATTTAGAAACTGTGGAAGGTCGTCGGTAGGCATATTGATAACGCCGTATGTTTGGCGGTGAAATGCCTGCTGTTGTCAATATGTGGGTGTAAAGTAACATACACCACACAAGTGGAATTCCGTGGAGATAATTAATTAAATTTACATGTGGTAGGACATTTTTGGGAAGGATTGTAGTTTCCAGTGCACCAAGTCCCCCGCGACTTGCATATCGTGTCTTAACTGTCAGTTTAGTTCCTCATGTCAGCGATCGTTAGAGATAATGGTTTATCGCGGGAAAACATTACGTATTGCTAGGTTTCAACATACGTTCAGCTTTTCAAAATATTACTTTCATTTGCTTTTGCATAAAGCTGTTGCCATATTTGACTGAGCCAATAAGAATCTCACTATTGTAATATTCGATGCCTATTACTGGTCTGTAGACAGCTACGTTTTATCAGACTATAACAACCAATCATTAGAGACACTGGAAAATCGCGGGAATAGTTCACTGTTAGCTAGGCTCCAACGTGATATATAAAACACTGAATGTTTTGTATCAACGTTGGCTGTCGTTTACTTGTAGCATTTTTCCTGTCTACAACAGGCCCAGTTAGAACTGTACAACTTGGACACACAGCGTGTGTGATTTGTCCCAAAACTGTTCACACGTGTCACGGTTAATATAATACAGTTTATTGGAGACTATTTTAAACATTTTCGCGATTTTCCAGTGTCTCTACCAATCATACATATCGCAAGAAACCACAGTGTTGTCAAGGGCATGTTGGCACAAAACATTTCGGCGATATACCATCATCTAACCATCCTCTCTAGCGATCGTAAATACAGGCTGTTAACAGTCAAATGAAGTGAAGACGATGTTGGTGAGCACCTAGCAGTTCTGCTGAGTGGAGATAAGAAGTGAGTGCAGAGCAGCGCTGGAATGAAGATGCGTTTAAGAGTTAGTTGACCTGGAGCTTGAGACGAGCTGCAGCGTGGTACTGAAAGTTTCTTTTCTTGTATAGCTATTCAAAAAGTTTCCAATGCGGTTATCTACGAAAAGAAGACACACTTGAAACTGTGTCCCTAACACTTTAAATATGCCGTCCGCTAACTAAAAGCATGACTTCCAAGCTCCTCAAAAGTGCTAAAAATGTCTTTTTCACGTTGCTGTAGCTGAGAAAATGTCAACTGTAATCGAGAAACCAAACCATAGAAACACACGTTGGTTTTAACCACATACATTCCATAAATATAATAACAGAGCCATCGCTTGAAGAACCGTTGAAAAACACATTCTATGAAAACACTGCTCGCTAGTTTAGTCCTTCGCGCCTAGAGGCGATGAGGTGTTTGACGTATGTGTTATATTCGACTTATCGCCTTCCCCGTTTCCGTGCCTCGAACGTAAAAGGAAGCTAGCTAGCGTTTATTATCTCTCAAGGGCACCACCTACAACGCGCTTCAAAAGCTTGGTAATATATTCTTAAATAGTGTTTTTACGAAACTTTTCCCCATGCACGAAATGTCATTTTTGAGGGTGTTCTTCGATAGTCATAATTTAAATTTATAACAAATAGTGTTAGTTTTACGGACGATGCTTGCCAGTGAAGTTTCTTCTTACACAACAATTTTAGCTGACGTAGTTTTCTCATAACGGTGCATGAAAGTCAAAATTTACATTTTATGTTGCCATGCAAATAATGAAAACCAATTGACTTATGTACGTGAGATAATTCACAATGAAATAACTCACAATGGGCCACGTAATAAAACATTTGAAGAAATCCCACGAACAGTTTTCGTATTTTAAAAAAGTTGCTGACTTTGCAACTTTTTTCTGCACTTTTGTGATTTTTTTTAATTAAAAATATTTCGTTGCGTTTTTTTATGTTTCATTGCATAGCTCATGGGATTTTAGTTCACAGTGAATATTTCGTTTAAGTAGATCAATTAGTCTTCGCTATTTGTGTGGCATTGTAACAAGCATAATTTGGACTTTTGACACTCCATTATGAGAAAACTATGAGAGCTAAAACTGTTTCGTAAGAGTAAAACGTACAAGAATATTGTACAATACTAACAACATTTCATGAAAAGTTTATATTATTATTTCATCGCACTTGAACACCCTTTAGAATAAATAAGAACTGAGTTCTACAGTTGAAATCTACAATTTTTGAAAGTCAATATAGAAAAACTACAAAACAACAATCCTTGATAATTATATTTGCCAACTTTATTAGCAAACATTTATCTAGAATTATTCATTTGTTAAGCGTGATCTCTTGCGCTACCATTAAATTCACGAGATTTCGGCGTCAGAGATTGTTCTTCAGATGTACAGTACGCTGTTCGAGAAAAAAATTTTGTCAGTAAGTTGGCAGAAACTATTGCCTAGGATTGCTGTTTATTGATTTTTGCAAATTGGCTTTGAGGAACCTACAACTCTAAACTGATGCTTTTAGCTCTGAATTACATATCACGCACTCTTAAGAGGGCGACTTACTCTAATTATTTAACTGTTTTAATAATTTTTTATAATTTTACGAAATATGGTTTGTTTCGCATAGATGCATTTTACTGAAATTAAATATTTTTGCTCTCATTGTTTTTGTATAATATTGCACGTCAAAGTCTAAATTTGCATGAAACGGTTTTAGGCTAGACTGAAAACCAACCGACTCACCTAAATGAAATAATTCACACCGAAGGATAGTGCCACGAGCTACGCTAAGATGGGTACATAAAAACCACATTGATGTAATTTTTTAAAATTAATATTTATAGACTGCAAAGTAAAAAATTGGCAATTTTTGAAATTAAAAAATTTAATACAAAAACAAATTCAATGCGGTTTTATACATGTCTTGGCGTAGCTCGTCACACAGTTCATCAGTCTTATTTGTTTCATTTTGGTAAGTAATTCGGATTTCTGTTCTAGAATAAAATTGTATTACGCAAGTTTGAACTTTTGCATGCTTTGTTCAAAAACTACGAAAGCTAAACATTTTTAATTCCAGAAAAAAATTGTGCCAATGCAAGTCTTCAAAACAAACCATATCTGGTAAAAATATAAAAAGTATTTAAACAATTAAAATATTCGGGGAAACTTGTTCTTTACAAACACTGTTTGGACGCCTTCTAACTTACGTCAAGATGGACTTTTCAGACTGATGTGTTTCAAAATGTACTAACCGGATTGATGTGAAACTCGGATATGTGCGTACAGTGAACTTTGCTGAAAACTTTCCAACATTAAAATTACGTGGTCATTGCTTTAAGTACCGTAGAAAAGTGGATTTGAGGAATCTTGCACGGTACTTCAGTGCTTGGCTCGTTGGGGCGATGTGATATTTGATGCGTGCTACAATGTCGCCCGTACGGCTCCGTCTCTTCTGAGTCTCAAGCGTGAAGTTAGGCGGTGCCTTAAGGGCGTTCGAGTGGCAAAAACCATAATTTTATGTTTTTATGAAATATTTGTAGACGGTTCTCTGGAGTACATTTTCGTTTAATATAAAATTATCTCTGTAAGTTGTCAAAGTCAAAATTAACAAGTTTTTACTTCACACAAACTGTGAAAACCAATAAATATAATGAAATAAAATAATTCGTATTGAATTTACATGTAACGAGCTACGGCTTGAAGCAGGCTATACAACAACACATTACAAAATATTTCTGTTAAAAAAAAATTACAAAAAGTTACAGAAAAGTTCTAAATTTCAGCAATTGTATTTAAATACAAAAATATTTGTTAGAAGGTTTATATACACTTCAAATAGTATCCCGTGTAGATTCAATGTAAATTATTTAATTGCATTATGTTTATTGGTTTTCACTGTTTGCATGAAGTAAAATAAAGGCTAATTTGGACTTCAAAATGTCACTGTAAGAAAACAAACTGAGCTTTTTTTTAAGAGCACTCCAGAGGTACGTCTACAAAACTGACCTTACTTCATACAAATATAGAAAGTATAAAATAAGTATTTTACGCTACTTGAACTACCTTAAGGGCATCGTCTGGTACGATTCCCACACGCGAAAATCAGGGTAAACACTGTCGGGATTCGATCCTGAACCACCAACGTGGAAGTTGTGCCTGCAACCACTGTGCCAAACGCGGATCCATTTTAAGGTTAATGAAAACTTTAGGAAGCTTGGTTTATTACTCATTTCAGTCACTTTGTATCTTACAACAAGTTACTAACATCAACGTAGCAGTACAGTTTATGAACACAGAGCTCGTATTCTGCCTCACTAAGAAACTAACGTTTGGACGTTCGTTAAATAAATTTTTCCTTATAGTTCTTGACAAAACTGTTTTCATAAGGTCTCTCTTTACAGTAATAGTTAGTGGGTGCCGCGGTGGCCAAATGACCATTCGCCTCCCATCAAGGCAATATGGGTTCGATTCCCGACGGGGACGGTCCCCGGATTTTTGTATGTGGGAATCGAGCCGGACGATGCCGTTGGTCGGTGGGTTTTCTCGGGGATCTCCCGTTTCTCTTACCCTTTCATTCCGGTGCTGCATCATACTCACCTCATGTCACCCCTCACCAGCGCTGAAGAACTCGATGTTAAAAGCGATCACCAAAATCACTCACTCACAGATTCGTTTTTTGTAATTGTTAATAATTCCTCAAACATCACATGGTTAACAGTACTCGTACTGTTTAGTTCAGCGTTCTGCGTACATCAAGCGTACGTCTAGAAAGCGGCAAGTCGTAGTCATACTCCAAGTCAAGTGATATTGTAAGCGACTATACAGTTTAATCACATGAGAAGTGGTCACACCAACTGATTGTGTGCTGCGGTGATCGATGTGTATTTCTGGACAATTTGTTCCTCGACTCTTGCACACTATTGACTCAAGAGTGGGCTTGACCCTCCCTCCAGTCTTAGTTTCACAAACAATACAGTGCCGTTCAGCCATTGCTAAGTACAGATTTCCTAGGGACATTTGACCATTGCGTCGAACATCTGTTACAAATGGGCAGAGTATCGGGCAAACATAGACGAAAAATAAATTTCTAAGCTACCCTATTAATAATGGGATATATGTCTAATATCAGTGTTCATCATAGCAGAAGCAATGGGATCGTATAAGAATGAAGCAAAATGTTATTAGAAATTTAACATTTCCATGCAATTATATTTTTCTGTTAACCACAATTTTACACCTAGACGGCCTGAATCGTGCTACTTCTTTTCTTATTTGTATAAGTAAGTGTATGGGGAAATACGAAGAATTCGTGGCTCATGTTGCCAACATTCACAATTGAAGAACAATCGTGCATATGCAAATGGGCGTGTGAATTTGAAGCAACAAAGAAATGTCGTGACGCTGCACGAAATTTAATTAATGCATTTAATCACCCCGTGCCTTTCGTGTCTGAAAATAAGTTCTGTACAGTTTGAAGTGTGTAAGTATGGGTGTATCAGGAGACACAGAGGTGCAGAGCTTCTACAGGGACTGTGGAGTCCTGGTGACAGGAGCAACAGGCTTCCTAGGCAAGCTGACCATAGAGAAGATACTTCGTTGTTGTACTGGAGTCAGTAGAGTATATATACTAGTACGTCCCAAGAGAGGACTATCTGTCGACCAGGGGGCCTAAGCTCGAACTGCACTCGTATACGATTTGTTAAATTTTTTGTCGAAACTCGCACGATTTTAAGAAACGGTAAGCTCGAACCATACGAGTGCCCTCGTATACGTCCAGACCGTGCGAGTTGATACTCTCTCGGTAGGCACCATTCACCTACACAACTCGTATATGTCGAGTGTAATAGCAGACAATATGGCCGCCATGGCAAATGCCACCACCTTGAAATAAAGCGAGTTTGACGGCACATGTGGAATATAAGAATTACGTATCAGAGTAAAACACAATAAAACAGCAGTACAAAATTACTGAGGCTGAAAACTACTAATTAATTATGACTAAAATAGACGTTTTTACAACTTACGTAATACTAAATAATAACATCACTTGTAGCATGTGATGTAATATGCAAGTTGTGTTTGACCGCTTGGCTCAGTGGTTAGCGCTCCTGGCTGCTGAGTCAGGAGTCCCGGGTTCGATTCCCGGCCGGGGAGGTGACATTTACAGTCACTTCCTCGGGTCCAGGACTGAGTGTTCGTCTTGTCTGGGTGCCACACGTCAACATACAATTACGACAATTACACAAAAACAAAACGACTGGGGATTACATGAATTAGTCAATTTAAGGGGGAAGGGGATTGTTTGGTGCAGTGGCGAGGCGATAGCCTTGCCATTGTATCAAATATTGTTTACAATAAAAAATAAAAAAAGTGGTCAGAACTGCAGCGTCATTAATGAACTTTTTTAGCTGCCGTGAGTTCAAAATTTGGTCACAGCAAGTAAATTTTTTTACATAGTTAGTTACATTCTCTTTGTCTTCTTGATGATGAAAATTTGATTTAAACGAAAATTTACACGAAATATTAGCGTGCGAGACTGTTAAATGATTTAACTTTTGTTTAGTGCTATGATGATTCGAGAAACAACTATAGGTCTACACACTGTTGACGATTGTTAAATATTAATGCTACTACCATTAGGAGAAGTAGAATACGAATAAATATGATATGATAAAGTAGAGAGCAAAAAAGCGTATTAGATTTAGGGCCTACAAAGTATACAGTTATTTGAATTTTTTATTTGCGGAAGCTCTGCGTAGTATTTGCTATTGTCTTTCTCCCAGTTATGTACTTACTGCCAGTTTGGGGTAAGCATAGTATTTTATGTTTCTGTTATTACTTATCGAAATTTATATAACAGACATTTTTGTGCGACAAGCATGCAATGTGTGCAAAACAGAAATAGTTGGAAATTTATTTCATCAAAAAATTTGGTAAATAACTGTAGGGTTTTCCCGCATACTTAACAACACTGTGGTACATGTTTGCAAACTGGAAAAAAAGTGATAAATAGGAAAACCTTACAGATTATCGGAAATAAAATACAATAAAACGTACAACACCAATACTCATTTCAAGAAGACCTATACATTTCAAATTTATTCATAAAGTTTCAACGAAACTAGTTCGGCTGAATACCATTTTCAGCGTGTAGTTAGTTATTTGAATGAACATCCATCCTTACAATATGTCTTTAGAATGTTTTGTAAAGTTTACAAGTAGTGAAGAAAATATTAGTAATATTCTGCTTTTACTGTCAGGAATTACTCAGTATAACTAAGATAGTTGAAGTATTTTATGTTGCAAACCGAGTTTTCCTATGTAATAATACTAAACTTTATCGTATCACTAACTTAATTTTAATAACATAAATTAAGTGAAATACATCTAATAAAACCAAAAAACCCGGTAGCTGGAGCTGAGTCTCATTCCAACCTCTGAGATTCCAAGCGAAGAAAGTCGAACTGTCTTATAAATCACGAAGCTATACACCGCGTCAAAAGACCAACATATTTAGTATTGGTAGTACAAGGAGAAGTAACACTTTCTGGAATGGCGTCTTCAAGAAGTAGGTGAGTTTGTCTTGAGGCACCAACATTTACTAGCTAACCTCGATTCGGACCTCTTCACTATCGGTCCCATTCGCAGTTTAGTTAAACGAAACAATGGTGGCAAAAACCCCTTTCCTATAATTAGGATTGCGTATTATAAAATAAAAAAGTTATAAAATCGGCGATACAGTCACATCCGGCTCGTTCTCTAGATGGGCCAGTGATACATTAGATTTCGCCAATGAACAAAAAACCGTGACTAATTACTTTCAACCCCACGAAATAATAAATTATGTAGATAAACTGTAACATACGTTTACAATAGAATAAAATAAAAATTTGTTTTAATAAAGGGATGTGTAGTCTGCATTCTGATTAGTGTTTGCAACAATAATAATAGTAATGATACCGGGAAAATAAATGTAATCTAATATAAGTAATAAATTCCACAAGTTCACAAAAATTGTCATCTCTATCTAAATGTTCTGTAATAAAATATTTTCTCACATATTAATAATTAGTTTTAAGTTAAAATAATATAACTTGTTGCGTAATGTCAACTAAGAAATGAATCAAATTCATAAAACATTCCCTTATTACATACGAAATTCTTTTTGTCAACACTGGGATACAAAGCTGAAAAACGATCGTATAATGGTTTCTCACGTAGACAAAAATATGAAAATCTTTAGTGCAATAACCGTTTACTTTTGGCTGGGTTGGTCATTTGTACGACGTAACATTTTGTGTCTGGAAAAATAAGCGCCGCATAGAAAATATAAAGACTCGTAGAAAACCTTTTTACTAATCACTATGCACGCATATTTTCTTAGAATAAATCTTTTAATGGGGAGATGACCGAGTGATCAGCGTATTGGTCTTTCTGTTACAGCTTTTCTAATTTCAAATCCCCACAATGTAATATTTTTTTTAAATAATTTTAAATATATTATATAAATTTATTGTCAAATTACGACGTTATGTAAATTTCTAACAGTAAAAAGAGAAGTTTCGAAACATGAAGCGCATTATAAACCGATTCCCAGGATAATAAAAAAAAAGAAGCTATTTTCCCCACAGCTGTACTTGACTTTCAGTATCTTGACTGATGCAAAAATTAACCATAGTCACGTAAGAAAATTTTGTGTAGATTTACCAAAAATACAATGACAAAAGGATACACATTCAACTTGCAACAAACCTTTCAATATATTTTTATTACATTCCGTCATTTCAGAATGAATTAAGTTATGCCATTATTTCCTCCCACAACATTCTGGCTACTCTTGCTGTCCAAGTGGTTGCCAGCTTGCATTGGGCACGTTTTATATTCTTACAGTGTTAAAACAAATAACTTCGGTTAGATTGTGGAATGTGATATACGATATCTTACTGAAATTGGTATGAAATTATTGTAAAAATAAAACATAAAAGTAAATACAAAAAAGCAGCATTCGTAACTAGAAATAATTTTATTTTTAAGAATAAATTTCTTTGTACTCGATAGTATTTTACATACTACGTCGGAAAAATTGTGATAAACATTTTATTATTTTTTGTAATTAAGTATTATATACATACAAAAATTAAAAAATATTTCACATTTTTTTCCTAGTCATTTATGGATCCACAAAAGGCAGCGAAATATATGCATTAAATCGATAATTACTTTAAAAATCCAAAATAATTGTTATTTTGCCAGTTTTCATTTTGTTCAATTCCACGATTTAAAATTCACCGCCACGCAAGTGTCAGAATATGAACTGGACTTGTGATTGGCGGCCTCCCGTCAAAACTATCTTAATTTCTCGCTTCATGGATGCCAACCTGCATATACGATACACAATTCCACTCGAACGCTACTCCTTTCGAATAAGTAAGGCGTATAGAGTGGCCGGTGTTGGAGCGTACAACCTTCGTCTCGAAGACGTTTTGCGCCGTACGAGACGATTCGCATACGTGTTCTACTCGCACAAACTCGAGCTTAGGCCCCCTGGGAGCCTAAGCTCGAACTGCACTCGTATACGAAATGTTAAATTTTCTGTCACAACTCACACGATTTTAAAAAATGGTAAGCTCGAACCATACGAGAGCCCTCGTATACGACGAGACCGTGCGAGTTGGTACTCTCTCGGTAGGCACCGTTCGAAATGACAACTCATATACGTCGAGTGTAATTAACAGACAACATGGCCGCCAGGGCAAACCTAACCTCCTTGAAATAAAGGGAGTTTGATGGCACACGTGGAATGTAAGAATTATGTATCTGCACGGAACACAATAAAACAGCAGTACAAAATTAATGAAGCTAAAATCTACTAATTAATTGTGACTATAATGACAATTTATTAACTTACTTAAATACCGTAAGGTGGGGATACTTTGCCAAATTTTGGGGTTACTTTGCACCACTATTTTCTTGTTTGAATTAAATGTTTGAACCTTTTTTTTAACATACAAAATTCTCCATTCACAGCAGAAGTAATTAACTACACTTGAACGTAAAGGGTTTCTTGAAATTTTTATTTGAATTGAAATTAATTAGGTGATGCAAAGTTACACAGGCAGGGGCAAAGTATCCTCACTTTACGGTACTTAATAATAACTTCGCCTTTGATATGTGATTGTAGTAGGCGAGTGGAGTGACAACCTTATTTCCATTGGGTTTCTACCTGTGTTGTAATAAGTTCGTGTAAATGAATAATAAAAAAAATGGTCGGAGCTGCACCGTCATTACAGAAATTTTTAGCTGCCGTGAGTTCAAAACTTGGTCAAGGCAAGTCAAATTTTTTACACAGTAAGTTGTATTATTTTTGTCTTCATGATATTGGAAATTTGATTCGAACGAATATTTACAAGAATTATAAGCGTGTGAAACTGTTAATGATTTAACTTTAATTATAAGTGCTATGATGATCAGAGCAACAACTATAGGTCTACACACTGTTGGCGAGTGTTAAATATTAATGCTACTACCATTAGGAGAAGTAGAATACTAATAAATATGCTATGATAAAGTAGAAAGCAAAATAGCATATTAGATTTAGGGCCTACAAGGTATACACGTCAATGAATTTTATATTTCCTTAAATTTTGCGGAAGCTCTGCGTAGTATTTGCTCCAGTTTTTCTCCCAGGTATGTACGGTACTTACTGTTGGTTTGTGGTAAGCATAGTTTTTTATGTTAATATTATTACTTATCGAAATTTTATATCATAAACATTTATGTGCGACAAGCATGCAATGTGTGCAAAAAAGAAATAGTTTAAAATTAATTTCAACAAAAAACTGTAGGGGTTTCCCACATACTTAACGAAACTGTGGTAAATGTTTACAAATGCGAAAAGTGATAGGTAGGAAAACCATAGAGATTAAAGGAGATAAAGTAAAATAAAATGCACAACACCAAAATTCATATCAAGAAAACATTTCACATTTTAAAATGATTCATAAAATAAAAAAAAAAAAAAAAAACTAGTTCAGCTGAGTACTACTTTCAGTGTGTGATGTAAGTAATATACTGTAAGTATTTTATTTGAATGTCCATCCATCTTTTCAATATGTCTTCAGAATGTGTTGCAAAGTTTACAAGTAGTGAAGAAAAAATTTGTAATATTCTGCTCTTACGGTCAGTAATTACTCTGTACAACTAAGATAGTTAAAGTATTTTACGTTGCAAACCTAATTTTCCTATGTAAAAAATACTAAACTTTATGGTGATACTAACTTAAAATTCACAGAACAAATTGTATGAAATAATCTAATTAGGGGGTGGGGGGAAACTCGGTAGCTAGAACTGAGTAACATTCCAGTCTCTGGATTCCAAACAAAGAAAGTCTGACTGTCTTATAAATCGCTAAGCATCGTACGGCTATAGAAGCTATACACCGCGTCAATAGACCAATATATTTAGTGTTGGTAGCGCAAGGTGAAGTAGCACTTTCTGGAATGACGTCTTCAAGAAGCAGGCAAGTTTGTCTTGAGGCACTAACATTTACTAGCTCATCTCGACGCGGACCTCTACACTATCTGTCCCATTCGCAGATTAGTTAAACGAAACAATGGTGGCACAAACCCTTTTCCTATCATTAGGATGGCACCTTGTGAAAAAGTTATAAAATCTGTGGTACAGTCACATCCGGCTCGTTCGAAAATGTCACGATTACTTATTTTACTCTCTAGCTATGCCAGTGATATATTAGATTTCGCCAGTGAACAAAATACTGTGACTAATATCTTTCATCCCCACGAAATAATATATTATATATATTATCGGCAACACACCAAAATATATTTACAATTGAATAAAATCACAATGTACGTTAATAAAGGGATGTGTAATCTGTATACTGATTAGTGTTTGTAAAAATGAAAATAGTAATGATACCGGGAAAATTAATATAATCAAACAAAAGTAATAAATTTAATAAATTCACGTAAATTGTCATCTCTACATTAATGTTCTGTAATAAAATATTTCCTCACATATAATTAATTAGTTATATATTAAAATAATATTATCTGTTGCGTAATGTCAACTAAGAATTGAACCAAATTCATAAAATATTACCTTACAACATACGGAATTATTTTTGTCAACACTGGGAAAAACGATAGTAAAAAAGTTATTTATTTAGAATAAAACATCAAAATCTTTAGTGCAACAACTGTTTACTTTTGGCTGGGCTGGACATATGTACGACGTAACATTTTGTGCCTGGAAAATAAGTGCCACATAAATAATGTGAAGACTCGTAAAGAACTTTTTACTAACCACTGTGTATGTTTATTAGTTTACAATAAATCATTTAATGTGGTGATGATCGAGTGATCAGATATTGGTTTTTCTGTTACAGCTTTCCTAATCTCAAATAATTTTAACTGCATTCATATATTATGTGAATTTATTGTCAAATTACGTAGTTATGTTACATTTCTACTTGTAAAAAGATAAGTTTCGAAACATAACGCGCATTAAAAACCGA
The DNA here is from genome assembly GCA_003012365.1 of Medauroidea extradentata. NCBI lineage: Eukaryota > Metazoa > Arthropoda > Insecta > Phasmatodea > Phasmatidae > Medauroidea > Medauroidea extradentata. The sequence continues at coordinate 104,959 of PNEQ01119928.1, forward strand.
TTCCCAAGATCATAAAAAACACTTTTCCACACAGTTGTACTTGACTTTCAGTATCCTGACTGATACAAAACTTACCAATGGTCATGTAAGAACATGTTCTGCAAATTTACCAAAAATACAATGACAAAAGGACGCACGTTCAACTCGCAGCGAACCTTTCAATATTCTCTTTTTTACGTTCCGTCATTTCAGAATGAATTAAGTTGTGTCATCATTTCCTTCTGCAACATTCTGGCTACTCTTGCTGTCAAACCGGCCGTTAGCTTGCATTGAGCAGGTTTAATATTTTTACAGTGTTAAATCAAATACATTCGGTTACATTGTGGTAGGTGATATACGATATATTATTGA
>PNEQ01119936.1:0-23268 GCA_003012365.1 Medauroidea extradentata
GGCGAGATAGTAATAATTAGGCACTCAGAATCAGACATTAGTATTTAGGAATGAAACTATAAAATACGTTTTGAACTGTATATTGTTATACCTTGGTACACTTTTACATTCACAGACTGTACACACTGGTTAATACATTCGGCTTTTCACATACTCAAGTCTCTATACGCTACTGGTTTACAAGATTCACAATACTTGACCGCGTGGTCATTTATGCACGGAGCCCCGGAACTTCTCACGGACTTGGCTCTACTTCCGCATCCGGCGGTCACAGATATGCGCCTCGTGGCGACTCGCGGTAGGGTGCGTTCCCTAATACTGCCCGCGCGGCTAGGGCGCGTCTCTTTCGAACGGCGCTTTCGGCACAAGAATGGGTAGGGCCAGGTTTCCGCTTCCTTCTCAGTAAGCAACCTGTATAGAAGATGGGTAGGGGGGTTTCCGTTTCCTTCTCAGTAAGCAACCCACGGAAAATAGGTAATGGTGAACAGGTAGGAGGGCGGATTTCCGCTTACTTTTCAGTAAGCAACCCTAGGGTAAAGTGGACGTCGGGTTTCCGCTTCCTTCTCAAGAAGCAACCCTTTCGAGGTAGGGGGATGTTGCCTAGGCTGGCTCGGGGAGGAGGCCCGAGCCCTAGACTGACGATTTGGCTAGGCGAGCGCCCGCCTTATATACACCTGAGGGGGGCTTAAAGTACCGTTAGTGGGTGGTGAAAATGGCCGCCGCTGGAGAGGAGGCCATCTGCTGGCTAGCAGGCGCACCACTCCAACACCCAAAAATCTCCCACACTCGGCAAAAAAATTACGTGACTCTATTTAAACTTTCCCTTCGGGGCCGTGAAAATGTCCGTGTTGCCAATAGAAAATAAACAAGCACTAAATAAATACTCAGAATTAATAATATTACATTTACAATAGTTACATGCACACTTTCTCTCTTAAAAGTTCATATTTTGCCGCCTGGCATTATTTGTATAGCGTCCATCTGTTTGTTTACATTGGTTATGGCGGGCGTTAATATATACATACAAAAGCGGTAAATATAGTTTTAGTTTTATGTTTTACGGCAACACGGCTCACAATACTGGATTTAGATGACCCTTTGGGTGAAAATAAGGTAGGCCTAACTCTTACATATTACTAATATTATGGGGCCGAGCGTAAAATATCTCTAAGCACCTTGCAGGGTGCGTCACGGTTACCATCCAAGATGGTGCTTGGTGTGTGTTATGTATGGTGGCTATGCAGTAAATAGTCTTGAAAATGTAATCCTGACTCGTTATATATTTCAAATACTATCCAACGCCAACAGGTTACGGGCCCAGGAGTGTTGTCAGATTACAGAACCAAGTATTTCGGTACACGAGTTTACAGAGAACCTAAAATTGGCCCGACCTAATGTTGTGTTTACAAATGAATGCGCGCAGAAATCTGTGGTAAAATGTCCGAATATAACCCAATAAGACCGCTAAATCAAAAATTTTGGTGAGTAATAAAGCAAGAGAAAGCCTAATAAGCTGGTTACCCGGCATCAAAAAACTACAAGGAACTGAAAATTATTGTTCGTGGAAGTTCGGCATGGTAATGTACCTAACTGCGGAGGACTTGTGGCCGAGTGTTACCGGCGACGACAGTGACGCAACCAAGAATGAAAAGGCAAAATCCAAAATATGTCTAATGATAGATGAAAAGCTGCAAGACGTCAGAAGAAGTTTGGGAAAAACTAGAAAAAACATACGAAGACAAAGGGTTCACTAGGAGGTTATCCCTACTGCAGAAGTTGTCCAGAATACAGCTGAATGAATTTACCTCCATGGAAGAGTATCTGAATGAAATTCAATCCTTGTCACAGAATTTGGAAGCAATAAATGCCAAAATTGATGATGAGTTCATAGGAGTTATTATGCTGAGTGGTTTAACAGAAGATTATGAACCCATGATCATGGCAATGGAAAGCACCGGAGTAAAAACCACTTCAGAGTACATAAGGGCCACGCTTATCCAAAAGGTGGCAAGACCACATCACCCCGAGGAATCAGCACTGGCAACCAAAAATGGGAGGGACAACAACTCAGTGATGATAACATGCTACAAGTGCAACAAGAATGGACACAAGGCAGATGTGTGCAAGAGCCATATTGTTTGTTTCAATTGCAACAAGAAAGGTCATAGGTCGAACGAGTGCCGTGCAAAGAATAGCTATTCCAAGAAATAAATCTACCATATTAATCGCAGCCCTATCATCGGTGACCACCGGCAACGGGGACTGGATAGTGGATTCGGGAGCTACAGCCCACATGACGAGGAACAATGGTTGGTTAGAAGACATGAGGGAAAATACTCAAGAAATTGTTGTTGCAACAGAAATAAAATCATGTCACAAGGTGCAGGCTCAGTCAAACTCAAGTGTGATGTTAACGTTTCCGATGTTCTCTATGTACCTGATTTGTCCGCAAACCTACTGTCTGTCAGCAAAATGACCAACAAGGGACTTAAGGTATTTTTTGAAAATGAGGTGTGCAGAGTTTACAATGACTGCCAAATAAGAGGGAATGTAATTGCAACCGTTGTAAATGTAAATGAAGGGGGTGTTTACAAAGTGAAGTGCAGCTCAAACGAGATGAGTGCTCGTAACCAAGACCAAGACAGTGTCCTCTGTGCACAAATAAAAAAAAAAAAAAAAAAAATGGGGCAACAGTCGGCCTACCAAGGAATTTGTGGCATAGGAGGTTAGGGCACTTAAACAGAAAATCCATGAACACATTGAAAAACATATCAATTGGAATGGAGTTCAGCGACGATACTGACAGTGACTATATAGCTTGTTTGAAAGGAAAGCAGTGTAGAAATTCCTATAGCAAACATGCAAGGATTCAGTCTGAGAGGGTGCTCCAGTTAGTGCACTCAGATATTTGTGGACCCATGAGTACACCCACATGGGGTGGTGCTCCTTATGTGCTAACGTTCACTGATGACTTCAGCCGGAAGACCTTCACTTACCTGCTGAAAAACAAAAATGAAGTTTTGGACAAATTCAAAGAGTTCAAAAATCTAGTTGAGAAACAAACAGGAATGGAAATAAAAGCATTTAGGACTGACAATGGAGGAGAGTACATAAACAGAAATTTTGACAGTTTTCTGAGAGACCATGGCATAATTCATGAGAAAACAACACCTTTTTTCCCTGAGCAAAATGGAGTAAGTGAACGAGTGAACCGGACCTTGATAGAAAATACGAGGACCATTTTGGAAGATAGTGGTCTGGACAGGAAATACTGGGGTGAGGCAGTTAAAACCGCAACCTACCTCAAAAACCGAAGTCCCACGAAAGCTGTAAAAGGGAAGACACCAGAAGAGGTTTAGACTGGGAGACAAGTAAAAGTATCCCACTTGAGAACGTTTTGTTGCAAAGCAATGAAGTTCATCCCAAAACAAAACAGGACTAAGTTGGGCTCCAAGAGTGAAGAATGTATCTTTGTGAGCTACAGTAAAGAGTCAAAGGCCTACAGGCTAATCAATCCTAAAATTCCAAAAAGGGTAATAATTTCAAGTGATGTAAAGTTCTTGGAAAATATACAAGGTGTGGAAAACCAAAACCCAGAGATGGATGAAAGGCAAATTGAACAAGACCCTGCTGCGTTCAGAGAGGAAAGTGCAGATGCTGGGGAAACAAATGGCCTATCAGATGAAGAACCCTTTTATGGTTTCAATAATTCACAAGATGAGGCAGAAGATTGTGAGGCTGTAAAGGGACAATGTGAATCAGTGTTGTGGAGGTCTCAACGGATAGTGAAACCAAAAACGTTCCCAGACCATGGAATCTACCTGACAAAAAGCAATGAAAAGCTTGAAACAACTGTGGAAGAAGCAATGAGTGGGACATACAAGCAATACTGGGAAAGAGCCATAAAAAAGAGCTGGATTCTGTGATGAAAAATTATTACTTTGAACTGGTCGACCTGCCTGCAAATGAAAAGTTGTTAAAGACAAAAAAAATTTTGCAATGAAAACTAATTTTAAGTGTTTACAAGACCACAATGGTGAAATAATAAATACACTGGGTGGCAGCCATTATAGCCTGTACACCGCCACACTCGTTCATCAAACTGGTTAATGATCATTAAGGATACTTTGCACTTAAGCATTTTTTTAGCATCTGCGAAACAGATTCTTTACGTTTACGGAAAATGTATTATAAAAATTTTGCACAAATAATACAATTACATATTGTTGGTAGATATTCAGGTTTTATCAGGTAAAGCACGCTGCACTTTCACACATTCTGATGGTGATGCAAAGCACTAACTGTGAATTAGTTCCCATTCTCTATTTTTTTATTTATGTCATTAATATTTTTTACATCTGCCATACATCAAATTCCTGCTAGATAGTAGGATGTTGTTTTCACATGTAGTGGCAAGTTCCTACGTGTCTGCCACTGTGCACCACTCCCTTCTTATACTCTAACTTCCAATCCCCTTTGCTGTGCTGTCCACACATCTATAGTCTGTTCATGATAAACTGAGCACTGATTAAATGTTTCTTTCAATCGTTTTGAATTAATCTTTACTATGTGTACTATGAAAATTTCCGTGAAACAATAAACCAGTGTAAACATTTCACCACTTTCAAAACTGAACATCTTACGTTCCAATAAAATTAAGTTTTCGGTTATTATAAATGTTGGGTAGTGCTCAGTTTAAAGTGAACAGTCTATACCCAATCTTATTGATTTTACAGATTTATTAATTTAGGCTGGAGAAATAAAATGCCCCACTGATTACTCAAAACCACAGTATATTGACAGGCTATATTTAAGGCTTCTGCTATGTTTATTTAATATTTTAGGTCTTAGGTATTTTTGAAACAATATACTTACATACCTTTCATAGTCATTTTTTTACTTTTGCACTTAACAACGTAGCAGTTCTGTTTGTTTTTTTTCTTTCCACATTTAACTTTTGTGTATAGTTTATCAAGAAATAAAGGAAAGTTGGTCACAAATTGCATAAAAATGTAGATGATGAAAAGTTTTAAAAATAAAAGACACATGTAAATTAAAGTGTGTAAAGTAATAATTTTATTATTATAATCAATTTATAATAATTACTTGACTCCCATACCTCCGAACTCTGTCTCTCACTCCCGCTTTCTCTCTCCCTCCTCTCTTCCACTCAATTCTCTGTCTGTCACACTGATAGCTCTAGGCAGCAGAGGGGCTGGAACAATTTTGATTCAGGGGGGTGCAAACAGTGGGGGATCCAGCATTTTATTAGGCGGGAGGGGGGGGGGGAGAGCTATTCCCTAAAAAGTGTGTATGCATACACACGAAGCCAAAAGCAGGGGATCCGGGGGTCTTCCCCGGGAAAATTTTGATTTTAGAGATGCAAAATGGCATCTTTTGAGGAGTTTCCTGACAAACAATTGAAATACATACATAAGAAAATTTTATATTTTTAAAATAAACTGTGTCTTAATAAGTGAATTATGCTAATTAAAAAATTAAAACGTTTAAGCTTCTACGTCTATGTGCCTTTATGTTATGAAATACTTAAGTAGTCCATAATTTTATGAGTCACAAGTCGTATTTCACAAAAATTTGGAATCTTTAAAATTTTATAAATTATAGACATTACAAAAAATTATTAAAGGTGATGCTATCACCACAATAAATCACTTTTAAAGATTTATTGTTTCATTTTTTATTCAGTTGTGCTGCTGCAATTGTTCATTTCACTCACCCCAATAAGGCTACTAATATTCATTTTACAGAATATGTATTAACATTTCTGGCATTGAAGTTAAGTCAACGTTTTTTAATGATTGGGATGATTTTACTTTCCACCATACAAATTTTCCATGTTGAACGTGTGTAATTAATTAGCGATTACAGCTTCCTGGCTTCTCGTGCACTGCTGATCAACATATCTGTGTCAAACAGGGTTCAGGAATTGTATGGTATGTCATTTAGAATGTTTTTCTTTTGGTAGTGGATTGGAGCAGCTGACAAGCATTTTAACGTAGCCATTGGAGTTTTTCCGCCGATTTTGAATCTTCATTTTTGTTAGAATCTTTACTGTTGAGTCTTTGTATTGCAATAAAATTATTTTCTAAATGTCCACAATTCACGCAGATGAACACATGCTCAACAATGATGTTTTCAGCATTATTGAAATTGTATTATTCAGAAGTGCTGAATATATTTGTTTGAATTAAGTAATATTAAAATGACAGATCCGTACTTTGATATGTTGGTTATATTTTCATTTCAGAAATTACAAATGGAAGCAGAATATGTTGTGTGGTGAGGTTGATAAGTGTGGGGGAGTTCGGCATGATGGCGAGGAACGTAAATAAAACAGTGGCGACGAGTCGGGATAATTAGTGGAATTATTGCAAGTGACGTTGACAATGCCGATGTTCGGGACGATATTGGAATTCGATGAAAATTCAGATGCTGTTACATCGTATTTGATGCGATTGAAACACTATATTGATGCTAATTCAGTACCAGAGGGTAAGCGGGTAGTAGTGTTGTTATCTGTGATAGATAAAAATGCATTTTTGGTGTTACGGGATTTAACAACCCCAGAGGAACCAGGTAGCAAATCACTTGCTGAACTTCAAGCTATTTTGAAGCTACACTACGTACTGAATACGTTGATAGTGGCAGAGCGATTTAAGTTCCACAACAGATGGCAGCAGGAAGATGAGACCTTGGCTGAATATTCGGTGGCGATCAAACGATTAGCGGCAACATGTAACTTCAGTACATTTTTAAAAGAGGCGTTGCGGGACCGATTTGTGAGTGGAATATCCAGCCCGCATATTCAACAGAAATTGATTGAGGAAGAATGCACGTTTGACGAAGCTTACGCCAAGGCAACCACAGTGGAACAGGCAGACGTCGGGACGTGAGGAAGGAGAAGTGTGTAAGGTGACGAATAAAGAGTGTTTTAGGTGTGGAAGTGGGAACCACCGTGCAAATACATGCCGTTTTAGTAAGTATAAGTGTAACAAATGTGGTAAAATTGGACGTTTGGCCCAGAAATGTAGAAATGTGAGGCAGGGACTGATCCAAACAGTGCAGACAGGGTTACAGGAGGAGGAACTTGATAATTTGGACTTGTGGTATGTGGGAATGGTGAAGGCAGTTAAAGATGTACTTACAAAGTAATGGTAGAGGTGTCAGGAAAACAGTGGACAATGGAAGTAGACACAGGAGCGGCAGTGTCATTAATTCCGTACCCAGTGTACTGTACTAAGTGGTCAAACATTCCATTGCAGTGAGCAGCAGGTTGAAAACTTATTTTTGTGAACAGTTACCACTGAAAGGTAGCCTAGAGGTGCAGGTCTAGTACAGAAACCAAGACTGCAGGCTAAGATTGCTAGTAGTGGATTCAGGGGAGAGGCAATTATCAGCATTAATGGGACGAGTTTGGTTGTCAGTACTTAAGTTGGATTGGAAATCAATTTTTAAGGTATCGGTAGATAATGGCTCCACTGAAGTTGTCAGTTACACAAACAGAGGTAGACTTGAAGGAGTCTGGGAAGAATGGGACTGTAGGACAAAAGCATGACTTGGAAATATCAAAGTTGAAACAGACGTACGCAGAGGTATTTAATGGGCAGTTTGGAGAAATCCGTAAGATAGAAGCTACCTTTGTATTGAAAAGGGACAGTGTACCAGTGTTTCGAAAGGCAAGGCCAGTGCCATATGCCTTGAGGGACAAGGTAGGTGAAGAGTTGGACAAACTGGAAAAAGTTGGTGTGTTAGAAAAAGTGACACACAGCAGGTGGGCTAGCCTGTTGGTGATTGTGCCAAAAACAAATGGAGGAATTAGGATCTGTGCAGATTTTAAGAAGACTATAAACCCGAATGTGGAACCAGAACATCATCCATTACCCGTTATTGAGGACATATTTGCGTCTTTGGGACAAAGAAAAGTGTTTTGTGTGTTGGACTTTGCAAATGCTTACCAGCAGTTGGTGGTAGCGGAAGAAATAAGTGAAGTGTTAACAGTTAACACACAAAAAGGTCTGTACCAGTTTAGAAGAATGCCCTATGGTTTGTGCTGTGCACACCTAGCACATTTCAAGTAGCCATGGAGCAGATTCTACATGGGATTTCCAAACGTTGTGGTATATTTAGATGATATACTTATACCAGGGTTTTCAGAACAGGAATGCATCTAGTTATTAGAGAAAGTGATAAAAAGACTGCAGCATTACGGATTGAAAGTCAACGAGTCCAAATGCAAATTCATGGAATCGGAGGTGATATTCTTGGGCTACCATATTAATTCAGAAGGTATCAAACCAGCAACAGACCTGATGGAGGCTATTCAGGATGCACCAGTACCAAAAGATGTAACAGAACTAAAAGCATATGTGGGTCTGGTTAATTTCTGTGCTAAATTTGTACCTCACATGGCTAGTCGATTATGGCTATTTTACGACTTGATGAGAAAAGACGCAGTTTGGAATTGGTCAGACCAGTGTCAGCAGTTGTTCAAGGCCAGTAAAACTTGGATTTTAAAGGCCCCTGTGTTGATAGCTTTTGATACAAAAAAACCATTAATAGTCATGAGTGATGTATCACAGTTTAGGGTAGGCGTGGTGCTAGCACAATAAGGTGCCTGACAATACTGAAAGGCCCGTTGCATTTGCATCTAAAACATTATCTCCAGCAGAGAGGAATTGCTGTCAAACGCAAAAGGAAGCCTTGAGTATTATATTTGCAGTAAAAAAATTTCATAAATATTTGTATGGCCAAAAGTTTGTTTTGTATACAGATCATCAGTCACTAGTTACAATTTTGGGACCACATAAGAATGTGCCATGTCTAGCAGCAGTACGGTTACAACGCTGGGCGTTGATCCTGTCAGGCTACAATTATGTTGTGAAGTTCCGCAAAGGACAGGACATGGGGAATGCAGACGCGATGTCTAGGTTACCATTACCCCACTCGGACCCAGTAGAGCTTCCTATTTATGCGGTCAGTGCGGTAAATGATATTCCTCTGTCTCCAAGTAAAATTCAGCGAGCCACCAAAGAAGATGAAGTACTGCAGGTGTTGAAAGCATATACCATGAACGGTTGGGCCGCAGAGGTGGAAGAGCCACTAAAACCATATCTGAACAAGAAGGATGAGCTTGCAATTGAACAAGGCTGCATCACATGGGGTGATCGAGTAGTGATTCCGTCTCAATTAAGGGAGGAAGTTCTACAACTGCTGCATGAGGGTCACCCAGGAGTGGTGCGAATGAAAATGTTGGCCCGCAGTTATGTATGGTGGCCCAAAATGGATCAAGACATCGAAGTCATAGTAAAGCAGTGTGCACCATGCCAAATGTTGAGGCCAAGAAACCCTAAGGAACATTGTGTAATGTGGCCAGCTACCAGTCGAGTATGGGAACGAGTTCACATTGACTTTGCAGAACGGGATCAGCGACAGATGCTCATCATGGTGGACGCATATTCAAAGTGGATGGAAGTTGAGTTGATGACTTCTACAACAACAGCAAAAACTATTGACTGCCTGAGATCCAAATTTGTAACATATGGGCTACCAGAGACAATTGTGGCAGAAAATGGACCTCAGTTTAGGTCTGAAGCATTCAAAGCATACTGCAAGACTATAGCCATAGATCTGCAGCTAACACCACCATTCCACCCTCAGTCCAATGGAGCGGCAGAACGTACGGTACAGTCAGTGAAGGGAGCAATTTTGAAACAGACTATTGAAGACTCATTGGAGGGCAATGTACATTCATTGCAGGCCAAAATTGACCATTGGTTGTTCAGTTATCGCAACACGCCGCACTCATGCATGGAGAGGAGACCTGCAGAAATGTTTCTGAAGCGAAGACCTCAAACCAAACTTCAGTTACTGAAACCTAGTTTGCCAGAATATTCTCAGAAGTGCAAGTCAGGGTGGTACAGTGAGCAGAAGCACTACGATGTTGGGGAGCGAGTATTAGTTCAGTGTGTGAGAGGAGAGAAGACTCTGTGGGCACCAGGGCAAATACACGAGTTTTAGAACAGAACACCTACGAGGTCAAAGTTGGACCATACCTTAGAGTATGCCGTGCGGACCATTTGCGCAGAAGCCAACTACAACACACAGTGATAGGTAGGCAGGGAAGAGAAATTGCTAATAACTCGAGTGTTGGTGAACAAATAAAGGCAAGAGATAAAAGAGTGGAAGCACAGCCGGAACAGGAGCTCATGGACAAAGGGACCTACTTAAGAGGAGAGATTAGAGCATCACAGAAGAAAGTGCAGAGGAACACTAATTCTGAAGGGTGTGGATTAGAAGGGAAGGACCAACCAAGTAGGGGCATCAGAACACAGAATCAAGAATCGACAGATGAAGAATTTGACGAGTGGGGTGACTTTCGGGGGTTTAGAGCTTCTGAAAAAACTGATGTTGGAGTTTCGGACAGCGACAGAAGGCCACAAACAAGAGAAGGGCAAGATGGTGCAGAGGGAGAAGAGAATGGAACTGTCAGATGTAGTGGGAGACTGAGATGACCTCCAATGAGGATGAATTTTTGACAAGTGTGTAGACTTTAGTGAAGTGTGATATGGTGAGGAGATTCCGTAAAGAAGCAAAGGATTTGACTGATATTTTTTTTATAAAAGGGGGCAGTGTAGTGTAGAGTAGGTAAGGTATATGTTGTGTGGTGAGGTTGGTAAGTGTGGGGGAGTTCGGCATGATGGCGAGGAACGTAAATACAACAGGACCCCGTGCAACCTAGACTTGCTCCTGACTACGTAACGAGGCTGGCTCGCTAGTCTTATAAAGTACATGTGTATCATATGTCCGTGTGTTGTCTGAATTTATATTGTTGCGAGTGAAAAAAGTTATAGATCTTGCATTATTATAGGAATAAGGTTATTATGTAATTATGCTGTCCATTTAGTATAACCCTGTTAAATTTTGCCACTTTTGAAGACGTAACATTTTTAATTTTGTATTTATTTCTTCATTACGAAATACAAATATTACTGACAGGGTTCTTACGGTTCTGGAAAGTCCTGGAACTTTGACCATGTCCTTAAAAAAGTCCTTGAAAATTCCTTAATTTAATCTGTTCCTTGAAAAGTCCTTGAAATTTTTAATTTACTTACCTATTATTCTAGCTATTTTCCTAACATTAAAATCCTTTCTCAGAAATATGAAACCATACTTTGACTATGCGTTATTTCTGTAATATAATTTGTTTTATGATAATAGACTTTTGCAGTGTCTTTGAAATTTGTTCACTTTCTGACATAACACTGTACATTAGGTTATGTATAGTGTTTTTTTATGTGATTGCGACGAGTAGTAATCTGCATCTGCTAGAGTTTAATGGCAAAACTTTTTTGGAAGAGGCACAAAAAAGGAAACTGAATAGCTTTGAGGAGAAAAAGTGGCCCAAACAAAATGCTACGAGAGTATTAAAAAATTAATTACGTGTCAGGTGTGTGAGAAGCTAGCATGCAGTGCGTGCTGCAGAGCGAAATGTCTCCCAAGTTTCTCAAGTCGAAGTTGCCCGACCACTTCCGAAGCAATGTTTTGTGCCAACGATCTCGCTCTGTACGTTGCACAATTAGTGAACGACGATATTTCCCTTTGCGTACTTATTTTTTATTTATTCAGTTACAGCATGTAATTTGTGGTAATTTTAATACCTTGAATTGGGAAAAACTACTCTAATGTGTTAATCCTTCAGCAGTAAAATGTCATCAGCCATATTTGTTTATATTAGAACTGGTAACAGACTGAACTAAAAAAAAAGAAAGTCTCTTTAAAAAGTACTTTTTTTTGCGATTCAGTGTAATTTATTTTCATGAATCTTTTTAATAAATATGGAGTTTCATTAAATATGAAGGTGTTAATTTTAAATGAAATTGAAAATTTCTGGTTTATTTATTATTTATTGTTAGTGAACATCAGTTCTAAAGGGGGAGAGGAAACCGTGATAGAAATGTTGCAAATAAAACCTTAAACATTGAAATAAAAATTTGGCATATTGAATGTAATTTACTGCGGTCCTTGAAATATTAATATACAGTCTTTGAAAAGTCCTTGAATTTTAATTGTATGTGGCTGTAAGAACCCTGTAATTGAACTAAACTGATCGGGACACCTTGTACAGCATTGGAAACATAATCTTTGACTGACGTAGTAACCAGTGAGTGAAACATCGGTAAGTATAATACGCTCTTGGCACAAATTAGTAAGTAAAGTTGAATTAAGTGGACAATACCAAGTGAATGAGTTCATAGACATTAAAATAAGTACAGTATGATATATTGTGTCTGAATGGCTTAGGTGGAATACATTCAAATTTCACTGAGTTGTTCTGTCATAATTTAGCCTTGGTGGTTGTAATGAACTGCGTGAGAAAATATTGAGCTTTACTTCCTTCAACAACCAATTATGCTGTTATATATTCAGTCTTAATATGTTTTTAGTATGGTGTAGCATACATTATTTAGTGTGGCTACCTTAATATTCCGTTTTGGTAGACAGAATGTATATAAAAGTATGTCACAAACTTTGTTACGTTATTCCTGTTTTAAAGTCAGGTAAATTTGTGTAATGCTACTTCTAGCCTGTTGCAATTGTTAAGTGACATATTGTTGCACAAGAGCACTACATTTTCCAATTTTTTGGAATTAGTTTTTACTCGGGCCTTATAAAAATTCAGGCCATCTTAAGTTATAAAGAATACTTCTTAAGATGTCAAGAATTCCACTGCTTTTATTAAAGTGGACCAGTGGCGGACAACTGAAAATAAATTTTTTTTTTCTATCGCCTATCTCAGCTCCAAGACTTCCAAAGTAGTGAAAATCTAACAACGTAATAATTTGTATATTTGTAAGTATGCTTTATGTCGTAATATGCCCCAATTTTTGAGGACACCTATCTAAAGGCATTAAATTAATTACACCAACATTTTGTAACATGTAATAATTTCATACGCCAGTGCCTTTTAAGGAGCACCCTATAGTCCAGAAAATTGTACTGCAGTGTGTTAGCATAGCAATCCGGGCTTTTCGTTCTAGCTACTAAATAAGCGCCTAATGTGTTCATTTACAGAAAGAAGAAACACTTCATACGGCAATTGTATCGTAGTTTCAAGACGTAATGGTTATTATTAATGTGATTTTGGAGCCTTTCACAACAGTCAAAAACGATGGTGGACTGCCACAGCTAAAAACTTATTTCCCTGATAGAAACAAGTATTGGACTTTGTTACACTCTCTTCAGCAGTAAAATTATGTGGTCACCATTTAAAATGCCACAGAAAAACTGTAATTACGAAAACATCATTCTAATTGAGGTCTCTGTGTGCAGAGGTGATACTGTTGTTGACCTGCAAACTAGTGCCGCTCTTATCGCTTTCCTACTCCCATGCCTAGACAAGGATAAAAAGCTTGAAGTAAGGTGTCCCTTAAGGGGTATAATTGTGGTAGTGGAGTTCGGGTGGTTGTTTACAGCTAATGTCTTTAGTGCTGATGCGATGCGATGGAAACGGTGGTATGTTAAGCAGCGGCTAATTGGTGTGGTGGGTGAAACAAACGTATAGCCTGTGTTATACGAGATAAGACACATCAGTCAGTTTTCTGTCTTTTAGATTTAATGAATGAATGAATGAATGAATGAATGAATGAATGAATGAATGAATGAATGAATGAATGAATGGAATTAAATGTCAAATAAGAAGACTGATAGATAAACATAAAAAATTCCAGTTGCCCTCTTCTACACCCCCCTGACAGAAGTCCAGGGAGTACAATGTACCCATGTCCCCCCTAGTACTGGAGCCCCTGCTAGGCAGGCTCTTTTTCTAGCAAGAGGAGGAAGATGTAATGGATGAGACACTAAAGTGCACAGAGTTCAGAATTTATTATTTGTGGTAGGCTATTGAAGTGAATGTGTGATTACATTTCAGAACCCCTGTCCTGAGCAGAATGCTTCATTCTTGTCAAAACTTTTCTTCTCTTGGTTTGACCGGCTAGCTTGGAAAGGGTTCCGTAAACCACTGGAGATGAAGGACTTGTGGAACATAAACCCACAGGACACTGCCAGAGAAATTGTGCCTGTCTTTGACAAGCACTGGGAGGCTACCAAGAGGAAGTACAACAAGTGAGTGTTGTTCAGTTAGTTTCTTGGTGTCTGAGATTTGTTTATGCTGAGTTGAAGCTTTGTGGTACAGTCTAGTTTAATATCTTCATGTGCATCTGTACCTTTGCAAACATACACCATATTTTTTGGAGATGTTTTATGGGCAGTCACTTATACAATAATGAGTAAACACTACCACCAATGTAATGAATAGCTGAAGGAAATTGAACATCATATAAGAAATTTACTCTTCTGTCTCAGTTTAATTTATATTATAGGACTACAAATTTCATTCAGAAAAGTTCAATATAAGTAAAAAGTATTAATTAGAGACATTGGTTACAGTGTGTTCTTTAAGGTTTTATGTTCTACTCGGCAAACCATGTACCACTTAATTGCATTGTTTATGAGTAATCATTTTAACAAAAAAACTATCTTGATGACATGACTAAATTCTTACAGGAAAAAAAAGTGTATTTGTGGGTAATAATTTGTCGTATAAAATTTTTTCAATCATCTTGTCAAGGGTACACTTGTGTTTCAGTATTATTGACTGCTTGTCTAATCACTGCGTACTACAAACACATTTTACGTATTTACTTTGTATTTGTTATAACTATTACGATAGTTGACTACATTCATCATTCACAGTACAGCTCACACCATCTTGGTTACATATTGTAAACATGTTTACTGGGTTCCCCCTTCTGAGTTAATCATTACTACAGCTTGAATACGTTGCTGTGACACTTGTAGCTTCTGACGAGACCCTGACTAGAGAGTATAGCTTAATTCCACACTCTTTTCACCCCAGCGATTAAAAAATATGCTAGGTGATTTATTGCCATTCTCAAGGTCTATACCATATAGTCAAGTCATAAATATAAAAATTTGTTATTCCTTTATTGAAAATTAATTAGGGTGTTATGTGAATCCTCATGCATATAAGCTCCTATTATTCCACTTGGCTCAGTGCATTTGCGTTAAAGATGTACATTATTATAAAATAAAGAATATGAAAAATAGAAGTACCGTACAGAAAACTGAATCACTGGAAGTGGGAACCTGTGCAATGTTCCCTCAATTATTCCCTACTGTAGTGAATAAGATTTTGGAAGGGTAGACCTCAGCCATATATTGTAGCACCCAACTCATGCTGCCCATTCTGGGAACAAGGTTAGATAAATGTTCAGTTACGGTAGCGATGAATCACAGCGTAGACCTTTTATTATTTTTGGCAGCCCTCCAAAGCATCTGAAGTAGTTTTCGTTAGGTTTGACATGATGCAGTAATCTCCCAGTCAATGACTCTCGAGGAACTGGAAAAAAAAATCGTCCTTTAATTGAATGAGTTTTTAAACTGAATGATGAAAGTATTTTTGGAACTTAAGATGGGACCAAAACATACAGTAGTTGATGTGAAAGAATCACTAAACTGGAAGACTTTAAACTGAGAGATCATAGTACGTACGTAGTATAAGCTTTTATCATTCCCATTATATACCTACTTGACTGCTGTGTGGTGGAGTGCAGTCCTTTGTTAATAGAGTTGTAAAGTTACCAGTTTACTCTAAAAATATATGATTTGGCAACTTTACTTTTAGTGTTTTGTATTTTAAATTACATTCAGTGTATTTTTATACTGTAATAATATTCAGTACACATTTTTTCCAATTGTTTTAGGTTCTCAGATCATGGAACAGTTTTTGAGAAAAGAACTGGCAGTGTAAAAATAAGTGGCCAGCGAATCAGTAAACCTCGTGCTTCAGTATTACCAGCTATTTTCAAAACAGTTGGACCTATGTTTCTTTTTGGTTCTCTGTTGAAGTTGTGTCAAGTGTTCTTGACATTTGTCAGTCCTCAGATTTTAAGGTTAGTAAAGGTAGTTATGTACACAATGTTGTAAACTCTAACTCCAAATTCTGTGGCCCCATGGTATATTTCATATGATTGTTTCTAGAACAGTGTGTGTATAACTACATGGCACTATAAAAATTAATCAAATAAAAATATTTTAGTTTCTCTTTACCATTTGTTGACTTTTGAAGACTAATAATATATATCAGTACTGCAATGTGTGCAAACTGTAATTACATGCACTCATTCCTTGAGATGCATACATTACATCTTTTGCTGTGCAGATTTTACTATGAGGAAAATGGCTGATAGCAGTAGGATTAAGTGTGGGACACTTAAAAAACTAAACTATCTTTTTTAGAGTCAAATATTTTTACAATTGGACTGAAAACAGGTATGAAATATTACTATTCTCAAGTTATTATCAATTAAATTAATAATTTACTCATACTGTTAAGGTAGTGTGTCCGGAATCCATTGAGTGCCCTTCCACAAGACAACTAGGCAGCGAGATATTATTCTGTACACAGTTGCAATTGTCATGGTTGGGGTATGTTTGGTTGGTGATTCTACTTTTAAAACATATGGAAGGATAGTGGATAGCACAGCAGCCACATTGGGGACTACAGCGACGGTTGGAACCTCTGGGATTGGCGGTTGCTGTAGTCTGCGGAGTTGTGTTCCAGTTTCGGGCGAATAAGTTTGTTGTGGAGGTTGGGTTGTCGTTTGAAAACTAACCTTGGTAATTATTTTAAGCAAGCTTTGTGTAAGGGGTTGACACACCCCTTAAAGGTGCTAATATATATTTTACGCTTAGTCCCACATTTTGTAAATACTTAAAGAGTTAGGCCTACCTTGTTTTTGCCCAAGGGGTCACTTAAATCCTTATTGTGAGCCATGTTGCTGTAATAACTAAAAGTCAAAAATATTTATATTTACCTTTTTTGTATGTGTTTATTTACACCCGCCCATAACAAATGCAAACAAACTACGGACGCTAAGCTAACCACGACATGCGGCAAATTAGAGTTTTTGAAAAGAGTAAATATGTGTAGTAATTATTTTTAAATGTAATAATATTACGTTTGTGTGTTTATTTTGTGCTGTATTTATATTCTCTTGGCAACACGGACATTTTTACGGCCCCGCGGGACAGTTTAAGTGCATGTACGTAATTTTTGGCAGAGTAGTGGGAAATTATGGGTGTTCAGGTGACGCGCCTGCTGGCCAGCAGACAGCCTCCTCTCCAGCGGCGGCTATCTTCACCACCCTTCAACGGTACTTTCAGCCACCCTCCAGGGTATATAAGGCGGGTGCTTGCCTAGCTAATCAGTCAGTCTAGGATTCGGGTCTCCTCCCCGAGGAAACCTAGACCACCTCTCCCTTATAGTGTGTTGCTGCCTGGTAAGGAAGCCGAAGTTCCGACCGCCTCTCCTTATTATAGTTGATTGCTGCCTGGTAAGGAAACCAAAGCCCCAACCACCTTTCCCGCATACAGGTTGCTGCCTGGTATGGAAGTCGAAGCCTGTTTCCCCCTGTACCATTACCAGAATAAGTTGCGCGAGGAGACACCCATTCCTAGTCGCGCAAACAGTATAAGGAAGGCACCCTATCGCGAGAGTTTGATGCCACGTGGCACGTAACTAGTCTCCACCGGAAGTGGATTTATCTATGGTAATTTCCGAGGCTCCATATTAAAAACCACGTTATCAGCGTAACACAAATGTAGTGATTATACGAACAAATGTGGTGCAGTGACTATAAATTGAGTGTATAGTGAACTTGTGTTTTTACGAAATAATAACACCGTTAAAATTTACGTACTTGTTTCATTATTTGTGTGTGTAAAGTGACTCATGTCCAAAAACAATATCCTAGTGTTAGACATCTCACAGGAGGAAAGAGCATCCCTTGAAAGGCGTAAAGCCAGAGCCTCTGCTGAACACCGATTAGCGGCCACAGTTAGTACAAACTGTATATCAGCAGGAATTATTCTGCCACCACAACCAGCATCTGGTAAAACTTTCACTCTAGCCCAACTTTACCGGCAATATAAGGGCATGGAGAATTAACCTCCGTGGCAACAGGATAATTTTAGCTGCATCCTTCGGGAGACACGGCGTATGAGCTGCCCTCTGATTAGTCCAATTAAGACGCCCGAAAAATGTGCGCCTGCACCGCACTCCAGAGTCCAGCAATTGAAGAAGGAGGCAGCACAGGAGCCTAAGCCCCTCTCAGAGCGGAAGCGCTGCCTTCTGCAGGAACTATTCAAGGTGAGTGGTTTTTACACCTAAATTCCTTGTTGTTAAAGTGAGAATTTTGCACACCAAGCTCTTAAGATTGTGCCGTGCATCCTCAGCAGGAAACCACACCCCTCATGACACCTGCAATATCCTTGCTCCTTCAGGGAAGACCTCTCATGCTAACCCAACTTACACATATATCCGTAATGTAAAACAAAGGAAGAGGCTGCTAGGCTATCAGTATCTACAAAAGACAGAAGCACAAGTACTCACGTTTTAGTACTTGACAGATACACACACAAATAGAACGACACATAATCGCGGAAGCGCGTATAGCGACATTTCGCTGCTTAGAGCAGCTTCCTCGGGCGAAGAGACGTGGCTGACATATATCCCTGAAGGATACTAAAGACTCCCTCGTGAGCAAAGTGCGACAGGGTGAAGATGTTAGTATTTTGTGGCCTGAGTGGAGAATGGTGCTTAGTTTTCCCAGGTCCTCTTAGTATGGGACAACGAAGGTGGTGTCAGAGTTTCAGTTATCGGTAACTGGCATTGGGGTGTTGTGTTACTCAGTATTTCCCTTATAGTATTCCAGGTTCTGCGAGGATTATTCAAGTAATTAGTGATTTTGTGTTTGTAATATGGTGCAAAATATACACATTTTTTGTGGGCTTTAAATCCAAGGTATGCACCCTTTTAGAGGACCTAGTCCGACACTGCATCTTATTCACACTTCCTGTTCCACTGCTTACTCAGTGAGGCTGTGCCAGTGAGGCCGCTGATGCAGTATTTAGGATATGTCTTTGGGTCTTCATAATTGTCTTCAGAGAATAGCGGCAGCGATTGAAATTTCGTGGAAGTCACTTGAGGAGCAGACTCGGCCCAGTTCTTGTTTTTAATAATCAGGTCACATGGAGACACATTGAGCAGTTGTTTCGATTTTCTGTCAGATTAATTTATAATGTTCATATAACTTGTCTTGTATCCTTTCTTTTGATGTGTGCCTTTTCCTCATTTCAGTTGGGTTTCGAAAGTCCACTTCACATTGCAAAAACGGTACACAAAGGTATTGTCCTGTTTTATCAAGAGCTTTGATATGTTTATTGCATTTGTGCAAAATTGCTTTTTGCACATTTTGTACTGCAGGTAATCCAGTTACGTTGTCTCACATCACAGAATTACCTGACTATCAGAGTTTTCTGTCTGATTGTATTGTTTTATGTGCTAAATTGGTTTATTTGGGCACTGTGCCTCTTTAGTTAAGGTTTCCTGTATGTTCTGGCTTCGTTGTCCTTGGTGGTATGCTATACTTTCTATTGGTACATGTGTTGTTTCAGTAAAATAAAATGTGCCAGTATGTCTATTGATAAGTCACACACAGTATTCAACTAGTTGCTGTCTTGCATTTCTATTCACGGCTTAATGATGACAAAATGTGCCTCTCAAAGTAGACAAGGCTCTAAACAATTTGCTTGTCACTGGAAGTTCTTGATCTGCTCAGCTGGTTTTTGTGTGTGGAGTGACGATTGTGCATCTATGGTATGCTGCTAGACGAACTGTGAAACATGTTCAGGAATTTGCAGCTTAGCAAGTGGTTGTAGTGCTAGAGAGCAGACTGTAGGGTGGGGCGTAAGTACATGTATACCATTCACACTTTTCTTCCACCTGCTTGCGTGCTTTAGATGACAGTCAAGAAACAACAATTGGCACCGCAAGGGGGTTCGAGAGTGCACAAAATGAAGATGATGTCAAACACATAAGTTACTGGACCTCTGCTCCAGATCAGTTATGCCTCATTTAGCAAACAAAAGTTTTTTTGTACCTGCTGTGCACAAGAACATATCGTAAAATACCATAACATAATTTGAAACTATTGCATTTGGTTGCTAAATTTTTTAATGTCTTACTCACATATGAGATATCATTTGTGTAATAATGATTAATGATTGAGTTTACAAACTTAAATTGGGTCGATTTTGTAATTATTGAAATGAGTCCCGACAGCAGACTGGGTGGAAAATATCAAATACGTATGTAATGCTTCATTGTAATTTGGTCCATCTGGTCACATTAACTTTGTCATACCGCTACGTTACAACCCACACCGTTTGATCATAGATTGAGAACTTTGGACGTGTTTTAGTGCAGTTGTTTTTAAGCTTTAAAATAAAGTGAGAATTTTTCTTTTTGTGACCTAATGTTTGCCATGAGTGGTGCATTTAAGGTATGTTGCTATTCTTTTCTGTTTTTGTTTTAAATATTCAGAGGAAGAGGTTAGGTTTGGGTAGGTTACACGGAAGACCCTATTATTTTTTGTAAATAAATGTGCAAAATGCATCAATTTTTTGCTAGAATATAAAGAAAATTAATCATTACTTACATCCATACAGTTTTTAATTTAATGATTCACACATAACTAACAGCAATAAATTTTAACGCCGAAAATTTTAAACAATGATTGTTATTACCGAAAAGAAATCTTCATTTAATAATTGGCTTCATTCTTGAGTTCATGCTCACCGAATATAAATAATACAAACATAGAGAACGTCTCTTGCAGTAATTTTATACTAATACTAGCAGTCCCACCGCGGCTTCGCCCGCGTGTAATTTTTGAAACAATGAAACTCTTTTACTTCTAATTTTTGACGGTAATACTCATTACGGAGATGATTAATACACCTGTTTATCCTCTTAATTTGTTGAGTATAGAAAATCCTAAGGATTTGCCCGCATATAATTCAGAAATGGTTGTTGTTACCCCGGTTATTCTTCACTCCTTTAATTTAATTTATTTTTGGTAAGGTATTAACAGAATTACCCTATCAACCATATTACTAATATTATTCATAGCATTTATAAGTAAACGAAACGTTAAGCCCCACATCCCTCCCCTCAACCACGAATTCATATGCTCAGAGGTATGGGCAGTCCATTGAAATGTGAATGAATGTGTATGAGTTTGTGGAACTTCATTACACAAAAAGCTTATATTTTATTTTATGTAAGGACCTCTTTATAAACCACATTATTGGTTCTTCCATTAGGTGCAAGAATTGCCAAGTTGGTAGGTGAACTTACTCTGGAGCAGGCCACATAGAGCCTGAAAACTATGGCAACATCGTTCAAAGAGTTTTGTTTTTCGTAATTTAAGATAAGTAATGCACCTTTAATAGTTTAGCCACCACATATATTACTCTAACCCTCTGCAACGTATTTCACGGACTGCTAGGAAGTCCCCTTAAAGTTTATATTTTTCACCCTTAAAGGGTGTGAAATAATTATTTTACCATTCTTATACATAGAAAATTGACGTGGAAATCTCTGTAATAGCCCGTCGGGTTCTATAGCTATGTAGACCATATTAAAAAATTAAATTTTCCTCTTTAACCTTCTTCCAAATCTGAATTTTAAAAAAAGCCTGAATATATGTTTTGTGTCCAGCTGAAACTAAATTAGTACATATGAAATTAAATTAGCCTAATTAAATAACATATCCCCCCCGTAACTCCACAGACTTAACTACAAATTATTTAAGACAGGCCATGAGAGTTATTTCGCGTGTACAGGCTATAGTCCAAAGAGGTTTAACTATAAGCAAGAAATAAAAAGGAAACAAATTTTGAACTATTTCAGGTGTTATGAAAGATTATTCTTAAACACGTTTTATTTTTTTATAGGCTTTCAAGGACGAATTTTGAAAAATCCTGAAATTACTTTTTAGGTATTTGCGTAAGCTTCATTTTAAAGAAAAAATCACTTCGATATCTCAGGTGGTTTAAGAGGAAGAGAGGATTTACTGTAAACGAATTAAACGGTTTTTCACCTCCTTAACATAAAAATTTCGAAAAATCCTGAAATTTGTTTCTAGACATTTGTATTTGCGACCTAACGAAGTGAATAAGACAACGATAGCCCGTCAGGTTCGAGAAATATCAAAGATTTGCAAAAAATACATTTCACCCCTTTTCACCACCTTAATAGCCGAATTTCAAAATTTCGTTTCTTAGTGCGCGCCTACGCCACAAGGGGAAACTTCCCTTAAAATTTCACGTTTCTAGGTCCAGTGGTTTGGGCTGGGCGTTGATGATGAATGAATGAATGAGTCAGTCAGTCAGTGAGTGGGGCACTTCCTTTTATATATAGAGACTAGCAGTCCCCCGCGGCTTTGCTCGCGAGTATTATTCGTAACTGATGATATTTACTTTAATTGAAAAACCTCTTTGTACACAAGATTGGTACTTCAGTCATCAAGTGTTAGAATGTCCAAGCGGCTAGTTGAACTAATTCTGCAGCAGGATAAGTAGCTATAGCTGTCCACGCAAAAAGCAGTCTTAAGTTTGTCCCTGCCACTAACAGCGACTTCGTCTGGGCCTTATTTATAAAACTGCCAATTTGACGTTCTCGGGTAGTTACAGACGTCTAAGGTAAGTGGTTAATCGAATGAGAAACATCTGTTTACCCTGTGCACAACCATTGGTGACTGTGCCCTCAATTATATATTGTCAAAATATTCACTTTAACTTTATTGACATTACAAAGTTTCAGAGAGTAAAGGTTTCGCGGAAACATATTTGGTGCCCCAAACCTGAGATTAGTGAGATGATATATCGTCGGTTTACTGCCAAAAGTGACAATGTCAAAATGAGATAAAATTATAAAAATGCTAGGAATATGTATATGTTATTCACGAACAATTGCCCAAGTTTAAAGTCTATTCTTCGTTTCGTACTGTTGTGTCACAGTATAGTAACATACCACATTTTTGTTAATATGTACAATTTATTACTGTTTTTAAACAAAATAGCATTTATGACTTAATCACTTTTGGCAGTATACCAACGATATATCAGCTGATATTGTAGAGGAACCTAAGTGGAAAGCGAACTGCAATTTTACCCCTTTTAAAGACTACATGTAAATTGCACTAATTCGATCTGCCTTGTAGTTTTTGTGTGTCAGAATTGAACGTTTGCACGCAGCTTTTAACGGAATTCGAGCCTAGAACCTCCCGGAATTTAGACCTGAGTGACAAACAACTGCGTCAC
>PNEQ01119937.1:0-23268 GCA_003012365.1 Medauroidea extradentata
AACTTAGCACGTGATGTAGTATCTATGGATATAGTTGCTAGCCGGGCTTGTGCTCTAGCAGTACAGTCAGTAGAGGCCCTAGACAGCTCTAGTGACAGTAGAGTCGCCAAGCACTGGCTTTAGTGTAATTAACGTTGCCGCAACTTAGCACGTGATGTACTATCTATGGGTATAGTTGCTAGCCGGGCTTGTGCTCTAGCAGTACAGTCAGTAGAGGCCCTAGACAGCTCTAGGGCAGTAGAGTCGCCAAGCACTGGCTTTACAGTTGAACGTGCCTCATCTTGGCCTTTATCGTTCACTTTTCAAAACGAGCACATTTTACTGTTTACCTTCGCTGATTTGAAGGTTGTTTTTGTAGCTCCGTAAATTATAAGTCGTAGATGTAAGTAGGCATAAGTTCAGTCAGGTTCTGTTAACTGAGTGGAGGTTATTGTTATTGTTATTATTATTATGGACGGGACAGGTTACCCAAGCAAGATTAGAAGAGAAATAGTCACATGTAAACACAATTGATACAATATAACATAAATATTTAAATTGTACAATTATGAAAATAATTTCATTTTAAATATAATTACAAATTATTATTTAAAGTTTAAATTTGATGTGTTTTTTGAGTAGAATCAATACTACGAATGTATTTGAGTATGTTGTCAGAGCAGGGGCGAGAGGATAAGTGATAAATATATGTGAAACTTCGGTTACCATACAAAAAGAATGTTACAACTTAATATAAGTAAAATACTTGAATTGACAATAGAAAGTTAATGACATATTATTAATTTTCAAAAATTAATTAAGAGATGAGTATTCAGTATGAAGCATTTTAGTACCCAGGAATAAAAAAAATTGAGAGAAAAACATAATTCTGCTCTGCCCAAATATGTTGATACAGATGGAAGATCTGCAGCCGCTGGCCTTGTGATTCCTATATTCCCAACCACGCTACTCCTTTCAAATGGTTCTACAAACTACCAAAACTTAATAGTAAGTAATTTTTAAGTTAACTCAGGCTACAAATAATTTTCTTTCTTAGTCCGTTTTAAAAACGTGGTACATAAAACATTATTTAACATTATTTTCTGCGTTTTATTCTGGTGTGTGTGCGTGTGAAAATTTGCAATCGGGAAATGTAAAAAAACCTAGTTTGCATACAAATATTATTTTTCCCCATTATTTATTTTTTTCTCTTATATTGCATTGTCGTCCAGTTCTGAGTAATGTTTAAAGTTTCCAGTTTGTAGCTCATCGGAAAGTTAATTTCTAACCGAACGCAAAATTTGTACCGAACAGACAAACAGATCATTGTTACCAAACAGGCAAATCAAACTGATAGGAAAGCGAGGCAATAAAAGAGTGTTAATAATAAAAAGGCAGATTTACTTTCACGTGACTGAGTGGATTTATAATGTGTTTATCTGTACAATGCTTTTGTGGTCAGTTACGTTTTGCAAACTAAATATTAATTCAATTATCGGTTTTCGAACATCGTGTTAAATTCATACTATAACAAGAACCAAATCGAAGAATGAAGTTTGTTTTACTCCTGCAACGTAAAAATAGTTTGTGACGTAGAAACATTATTGCATTTATTAAATAATTCTAAAACAGTGTTTTGGATTACACCTCGCGTCTAACAACTATCACATAGAGCCACTTAGCCAGATATACGCTAAACGTAGTAGTGTATTTCTTACACCAGCCATTAAACATGCATGAGTATACTTGATTGATCAACTAATTCTGTACTAATACTGTGATAGGTAATCATGCTAAATATAACGAGTTACATTTCCCATGGCAGGTGCTGTACTTGTAATGTACAGCAAGCCAGCAGTGTTGCATCTGTCAGAAGTGAAAGGGCAGTAGCAATAAAATAGAACATAGTTTGTTGCAGTCCGTTCAGGCTGTAGTAACGTCTTTAATTTAATGTTTTGTGTTTTCCTTTCATACAGAAAGAAGAACGTAATTACGTTTTCGTTACAATAAACAATCAATTTTCTTCGAGGTGGTTTAGTTTCTTTGATAGTTTAGTTTGCCGTATAGAACTCTTGCTTTACAGAAAATAAAACCTTCAAAATATGCTTGGCGGTTAAATATTTTTAAAAGAAATTGTATTATATCGAAAGTAAAACAGTAGGCCTATACATTAAGATATTGCTTAACTATAAAAAATAAAGTACATTTAAGCAAATGTTTCCTTATGGTCACTCTATTTTTCGCTGTGTTTAAATGAAATAGTTTGGAGTAACGACATTTGTGTTCTAGCAAAAAAAAAAAAGTGTTTTAGGGTGTTAGAAAAATTTTCTTACATTGCAGTAGTGTCTGTATCACAACTATATCTCGCGGGTTTGTGTGGAATTTGAACTGTATCAGGTAGTCATTGTCAACGATAAAAGCGTTTACGACCCATTTTATGTTACATTTTGTGAGTCTGTGTGAAATAAAACTTCTACATTAGGTAGAAGCTGTCCAATTAAGAGCGCATGGTTTTCCTTTAATCTTTGTATTTTACATATGAAAACGGCACCCGCGGAATGTTTTCAGCAGATTAATTTGAGAGAGTGGCGTTAATATGGACCGCTTCTTGTTTCCCAAGTTGGACCAGTCCAATAAGGTAAACTCGTTATGTAAATGTCGGCAGAAATATGAGTTAGCAGGTGATCAGAAGCCATTATATTGATATTTGTTTAAAATATATCATGAAGTGAAGTGGTAGGTGGTGGAGCTGCATTTAAATTAAGGCCCCTGTCTATCTGGCTGGAAACCCCTGATTACAGGAACTTTAGGGCGTAAGTATTCGACGCCTGCAATTAGAGAGTGTTCTCTTCGACCATAGCTATGGCATCTCGCTCATGAGGTCGGTGGTTCGATCCCAGCGCTGAGTAGACATCACCGAGTCGGGTAAATAAATTGTTCGTAGCCTATTTTTAGTTCAATAGGTGATACTATCTTACGATTTCCTGACTGTAAGTGGGCTACATAAAACCATATCTGGTTAGGATAAATATTAAGAATCGTTACTCATCGTATACCAGTCAAACTATTGATTTTTGACATTTTATTTACTGGCGAAATTATTTTCTAAGGACATTCTGAGTAGTCAGTAAAAATGTTTTTGATAGTTAGGTTTGTTTAGGTTAGGTCATTTTAGATTAGGTTATTTTAAGTTAAATTAGGTTAGTTTAAGTTAGATTGTGTTAGTTCAAGTTGGATTAGTTTAGTTTACATTAGGTTCAGTTAGGTTAGGTAACCTAACCTGACCGAACCTAACATATTGAGTATAGTTATGTTACTTAACCTAACCTAAACTAACCTAATCTAAATTAACCTAACCTAACTGAAACTAACCTAATATAACATAAACTAAACTAATATAACTTAAACTAACCTAATATAACTTAAATTAACCTAAACTAACCTCACTACTAAGAACCTAACCTAGAAAAACCTAACCTAACAAAAAATGTTTAATGTAGGACTGCTTAGAACGTCACTAGAAACATTTTTCACTAGTAAACTATATATCTACAAAATCAATAGTTTGACCAGTTCACGATGAGTAGTGATTCTTAATAATTACCATAGTTATACAAATAAACGTAATTCGGAACACACCACATGTTGGGTAGAACCTGACAGTACTTTCTACGGTGTTGCCAGTTGTGCGCCAACATCCCAGCCCGCCTTCTTTAAGTAACTGTGTAACACGACCTGTGCACATATGTATACCGCACCAATGAACTAAAGAACACTTGTTTCCTCCATTTTGTATAGAAAATACTTCCGACGTTAAGTGGGAAGGAACATAACATTATTATGCCACTGCGTGCACCCAGGAAAGACCGCCTACACGAATGTCTCCTGCAAAGACAAAGAAGTTTATCGCAAATATTACTGTAGCTATGTTATCTGGCAATATGCACAGTTTATGTTTAGTAATCCGTGATGGATTCTGAGAAAGAAGGCCCGAAATGAGAAAGGGGGAGAGGCAAATAGAATACAGTTAAAGAATTTCTAAGCAATTTTTATAAGCCAGCGTATTGTGATCACTGCAGCCAAAAACAAAATTGCACTTGCAATAAAGTACTGCAAAGAACGATACTTGAAATCGAGGTTATGTTATTTTTTTATGTTGCGACAAATAGATACATATATTCTGCGCTTCACGACGACAAGATGATGATGTCGGCCAGTTAAGGGTGTAAGTGTATGCGGCAGTAGTAGTGTTGTCGGCCGCGAGGTAGCAGCAGGTGTGCTAGCGTCGTGTACTGCCACCTGTGTGCGGGCGAGAGAGGCAGGTGCAGTCAGCGAGGAGGACGCTGGCGACGTCGTCTATTGACAGGACAGTACTCTGCGTATTGCTCCCAGGTACAGCCATGTTTGTTCCAACAGCAGTCCCTCGTGATGGACGCCTTGACACCGCGGCGTCTGCCTCGTACCATCGTCAGCGCCTCTGCCGCGCTCAGGTATGGCTCGCCTACACACACATAACGTTGATAATAGCTTGTGTACCAACTGCCATCTCGCCACTATGACTTTAAGCGATGAACATATATTTGTATCGGGCGTGCGTGTATACAAGTTTCACTAGTATCCGGTCATAACATGTTGAGATACAATCTGGAAATGGTCATCCTAGACAATGTTGGAGACTGTTACGACATGCATGTTGCGTTGAAGTTCAATCTTGTCATCGTAAGAAAGGTTCGTTCTTTTCGTAGGTAAACATATTTTCATAAGTTTTATAGTATCGTAAAAAACTGCACCGCTTATCAAACACCAAGTAAATTACACCTTTACTGTTTACAACACTGTATAATTTGCAGTCGTGCTGCCCTGATTTATCTACTCTGGTCTTACGTTTGTTTAACTTACAGAACTACTTGATCTCGAACATATTGCCCACCTCCTTCATTAACTAGGCCCATATTTAGATACTGTGTCGTTTGTGTATCCCTCCGGATATACGTCTCATTCTTACACTCCTGACAACCATGTTGTATTGAGTTAGTTTTCATTTTCACGTGCTCGCGTTAATTTAATTCAGGGTGTAGTGTACTTATATGTAAGTAATGTTGATCAAGGATGAACTATTTGCTGTGAAACATATAATACATTGTTTGTAACATTACACCGCAGCGAGTGTTACAAGCGACGTGAAACTAAGCCAGGTGGAGAGCGTGTCAGCAAATATTTGCGTTATTTCGAAAATACCGTTTACAAGAAAAAATTAAAATATAAACTTTTCTATAAACTACAAAATCTGTGCGTACTTTAACTGCCCGTTTACAATAGTTATAGGTTACACAATGATTATAGGCTAGTTCATGACGTTTTCAGATCGTATTCATTTAAATATTGTTGTTATTCCAAGGAGATTAATATACTTTATATTAACTCATAATTTTCACTTTACAGAACATTAACGAAACATTCTGTAAATGTCGCTTCGGTAAGATTTTTGTGACATTTTTTGGCAAACCATTTACCGTTTAAATTAAATATAAAAACGGAAAATTATTTTAAATAATATTAGCATGCCAAGTGTGTGTATGTTTATATGTGTGTATATATATATATATATATATATATATATATATATATATATATATATGTATATATGTGTGTGTGTGTGTAAACGCCTACAGCTATATAGACACGTCTGATTCTAAAATGGACATGCAATGTCGATTCCACCATTTGTAATGTAGATGATGTCTTGGATTGCGAAACATATTATAAACTATCAACATTTATTACCCAAGAGGATGTGTCAAATTGTACAGAAGCTTGAAGCATAAATGTAGGTGCAGAAGTTTGGACTGTAGCTTGTCCTAAGATATCCAGTTGCTGTGGATGAATGAATGTGTGTACTAATAAACAGGCGAGAATGTAGAGGGAAGGTACCTTCAGTATATTGTGGTTCTGAGCGTCTTGTCAGGCGGTAGATGTCCTTCTCACAGGCCCAGTACATATGTCTCAGCAGGTCCTGTCTGCATACTGCATGTCTCTCCTGATGCCACACTTCCTTCCACTGTGCCTCTGTCCTGCACACTCATCAAACATATCCATTACACGCTGCGTCTACATACTTAACTTCTCATTACAATTAAATATTTTAATAAATATAACAAATAATTAGAACAATAAATTTGCCACATTGGTATTCTAGTAAAGTAATCTGTGAAATGAAAACATTTTGCGAGAAATTAAATTAAATTTAATGTCTAACTGTTGAACGGCGTGAGACAGTATAATCCACTCTTTGTTTCTTCCCAACACACACAGTAGTCATGTTGTAGTGCTTACAGGAACTGACAACGCCAGTGGTAAGTTATTGAGACCCATGGTACAGCTTGTGTTGGCAAACATGCTGACATAATACTGGACGTACAGAAACAAGCACATGTTGTGAGTGTTCAAGTGCGATAAAGTCATAATTTTATATTTACATGAAATATTGTTAGTTTTGTAGATGATACTTGTGAGTGCAGTTTCCTCTTACGAATCAATTTTAGCTAGCGTAGTTTTCTCATAAAGATGCGTCAAAGTCAAAATTTGTGTGTTCTGTTGCCATACAAATAGTGGAAACTATTTTACTTACGTACGTGAAATAATCCACAGTGAAATAACATACTATGGGTTACGTAATGAAACTTTTGAAAAAATCCCGCGAACTGGTTTTGTATTTTTTTGCAATTTTTTTTCTGTACTTTGCAATTTTTTTTAAATTCAAAATATTACGTGGTGGAATTTTAAAATTTTTTATTGCGTAACTCATGAGATGTAAGTTCACAGTGAATAATTTTGTTTAAGTAGGTCATGTGGTTTTCACTATTTGCATGGCAGCGTAACAAGCAAATGTTTACTTTGGCACCCGGTATGAGAAAACTACGAGAGCTGTAAGAGTAAAATGTACTCACAAGTATCGTCTACAAAACTAACAATGTTTCATAAAAATATAAAGTGACGATTTTATCGCACTTGAACAGCCTTAAGTCTCACCACGCGAATCCTGAACTAACTTGGAGAAGAAAATATAGTGTCGTACGTCGACAATTTACGTGCACAATGTGGCAACTCTGCATGAAGGAAGTCCCCTAGCGCTTCGTGTTCAGGCGTTTCTTATGTATGTTACGTCAAGTAATCGTGGAACCATGTTTGGACTGCTCGGGATTTTAACCTGCAGACAAAATATACGGGACAGAACTAGGATATCTGTGAAGCGCAAGACGGGACTAACTACAGAGTTATGTTGCCACATTGTGCATGTAAATGTCATCGTACGTTTCTCCACTAATATTTTCGTCTCCGATGAAGCCCGGGATTCACGCGGTGTAATTATCAGCCGCTTGTTTCTAGACACTCTGTATAGTTATTCCGCCGCATTGAGATGAAGGCTCTTTGAATAGCGGTATGTGTATACAAGATGCCATTGAATTAATGTCGTATTGATATGGTTGCTATACCGGTTGAAGGAACATATTTTATTAAGGGAGAATGTTAGACAATTGAATCCTCCAATGTTAAAAGGGACCAAGTCAAAAATGGTCATTTTTCACTTTATATACTGTAAAACCATTTGTTAGGGCAAACTGCATCGTCTGATGTAAATAGGTACCAAGTATGGAATACCCAACATGAAAATAGAGACCATGCAGATTTGTAATACACTGTTAAAAGGCACTAAATTATTTACTAGGATCCTTTTAACACATCCCCGTCCAAGAGATTTTTTATTTAAAGCAACTCTGGCTAAATTGGTTTTGTATGTATGATCTAAAAATCCAGTTAGTTGTTGTATATGTCTATCATGAGGGAGAGGGGGAAAAGGGGACCATTGATGTAGCATAATTTTTGTTGGACTATATTGTAAACTCACTGGCTTCTGAGGTGCAATGTCTGCACTTATTTATTGATGCATGCCCAGGACAATATCTAAATCACACCCTCACACAAATGTGTCTTGACCTTGTTGATTCTGCATGTTTTAAGAGAGTGCCACACTACTTCCCTGATAAAGGGCATTCTTTCTTACCCTGCGATAGACTGTTTGGCTTGTTTAAAAAGAATCTTAAGCGGGTGGATAGAATATACACACTTAAATACTAGTATGTATAAGAAGACTGTTGCCCTATGGCAAAAGTAAGAGCTTTGTACAACACATTTTTTGCCTTGCACAGAAGCATCTGCCTGTTGTGACTATGGGAAATATTCCTAACGCGTATACAGGTAAAGTGCCTATTAAATAAAATTAATGACAAACAAAAAGTATATGCATACATAAAAATACAGGTAAGACTCTAAGGACGTTTATGACGAGATGTTGTCCTGTGCTATTCAGTCAGATACATTATTGCAATGTAAATTGTCACTTTTCTGTTATGTATATTTTATGTATTCCTACCGTATGTTGTAGTGAACATAAACTTGTTACAAACATGGACAACATAACTGTTTTATCTTATTGTATCACTTTTTTTTTACTTATATGCCTAGGATGATTTGAGGCTTACAATAATCCTTCAATAGACAACATCCATAGTTCTATGTTCTGTTATTGTTATATATTTAAACATTATATGCATCCTACCTATTAATATAGTTGTTTGTGGTTTATTTCAATATGTCCATATTATAGGCTTACTATAACACATCAACTTAATGTTAACGTCGTCTATTATGGGGAACTGTGTTAAATGGAACTATGTAAGTTTTTTTTTTAAATTGTGTTATAAATCGGACAGATTTTGATTATTCCAACATGTTGTGTTGTTTGTCTACTTATGTGTTCTATACGCCTCTAACAACACGACAAAGAATACTTTGTTACACAGAATATATTTCTGTTGAACGTGTTTTTTGTTCTCCTGAAAAGTCACATTTTTTCACTTAGTCTCTTGTAACATTGGAGGATTCAGTTGTATTGTATTTTCCGTTTTTGAGCCACATAATTTATGAAATTGTATTATCAAAATTTTCTCTTCGACTAAGCACAGGATATATTTTTAGAAAACTGTTTGACATAAATAAAAATAGACTGTTTCATTAATTTGTCATGCAGAATCATTGCAAAATAATTAGAGGTTAACTTTAAATAATTCTCTTGCAATGATTCTGCATGACAAATTAATGAAACAGTCAATTATTATTTATGTCAAACAGTTTTATAAAAATATATCCTGTGCTTAGTCGAAGAGAAAATTTTGATAATACAGTCTGAATAAATGTTACGGCTCAAAAACTGAAAATACAAAAAATCGTTTAACACTGCCCGTTAAGATACTTGCTACTGAACATGTATTGATGACTCAGTAAGACCGGTATATGTGCAGCGTCAACTATTACACAACCTTGTACAACTAACTGCAGCCAATGAGAGTGAGCCTACTGTAGATATTACCTCTGGTTGAAGAGGTCGCGCATATCCGTTGTTACAACTCCGTCCGCGATCAGCCAGAGCGCTGTCACAGCTCTCATGTGCGCCGCCATCTTGTCTCTCTGCTCCCCTCCACTCTGCTGCAAACACACACACATGTGCATACTGCCTGATATTGTAAGTTCTTACGGAGCTCGTGTCTGTTAAGAATGTCGTGGCCTCCTTCTATATGACAACCCCACCAAGAAGTAAGAGTTAGTTTGCCTGTGTTGTTGGGCGATGTTACAACGACCCTTCTTGCCAAGGTTGCCACTTAGATAGACGACAGCAACTTCTACCAGAGATGACTGACTGGACATGTCACTGGCTGTTACAGATTGTACTATCGCCATGCTCTCATTGCACTAGTCAACACCGACTTCTCCACAAGTATCTCTCTCTCTCTCTGTGTTTTATTTTGACACACATCTCCTGTGTTGTAAGCATTAAGTAGTAGTTTCAAGCAAACATAACTTGGTATGGTTGGTTCGGGATAAAGTGAGCACTTGTGAAGCCCTAGTTACTTTTTATTGTCAAATAATTTATACTTTTCTGCCACTTTTTAATATGAATAACGTTACCTAAGCAACAATGGAAGTATTTGTACATTATACGACACTCAACAACTAGCGTCTGAGGACACAATAGATATAAATGTTTGATAATTATTCTAAACAACAAAGTCTTAAAAAGTGCTTCCTTAATCGATAACCACCTACATTGAAAGAGAAACTAAAAGAAACTGCTAGTCG
This sequence comes from Medauroidea extradentata, assembly GCA_003012365.1. NCBI lineage: Eukaryota > Metazoa > Arthropoda > Insecta > Phasmatodea > Phasmatidae > Medauroidea > Medauroidea extradentata. The sequence goes on from PNEQ01119937.1 coordinate 10,174, forward strand.
TACAGACACCTAAGGACAATCTTAATAATCACGGAGGTATCAGGCCAGATCGGGCGCGTAGCCAGGATTTGTGAAAGGGAGGGGGTTTGGCCTGGGAATATTGTGAAGAAACACCGACCACCTCTTTAAAGCGGGGGGTCCGGGGGTCCCCACCCGGGAAAATTTGAATTTTAAGGTACAAAATAGTGCTATTTGAACAGTTTTAGTAACCAAAAATAGAGTATACGTTGCTGATGAAAATATTAAAATTTTAAAATGTAAAACGTAAATAATTTTTCACCCTTTAAAATGGTGATTCGGGGGTACTTCCCCCCAGAAAGTTCTGGAATTTAAGGTGCAAAATAGTGCTATTTGAACAGTTTTAGTAACTAAAAATAGAGTATATGTTGCTGATGAAAATAATAAAATTTTAAAATGTAAAACGTAATTAATTTTTTCACCCTTTAAAATGGTGATTCGAGGGTACCTCCCCCGAGAAAATTCTGGAATTTAAGGTACAAAATAATGCTTATTTTAGCAGTTTTTTTCCTAAAATTGACTATGCCAATGGTAAATATATTATTAATTTTTAAATATGAAATGTTTCTAGTTTTCCGCCCCTTTAAAGAAGGGCTCCTCTCCCGAGAAAACATGGATTTTGAGGTGCAAAATAGTGTTATCTTAGAAGTTTTCCTAACTACAGATAGAGTAAATACTACTGGTAAAATATTATACAGTTTTTAGTATGAAATGTTTTCAATTTTACACCGCTTTGAAATGGGGGTTCGGGGGTTCTCCACCGAGGAATTTTTTTATTTCAGGGTGCAAAATAGGGTTTTTTTAAAACTGTTTTCGTAACTAAATGAAGAAATTTCTATAAGTGAAAACATTACACATTTTTTATATGAATGGTTTCAATATTTTTGGTGGCTAAGGGGAGGGGGTTCTGACCCCCACTAACCCCCCCCCCCTTGGCTGCTCCCCTGGGCCAGATACTCCTTACTTTATCTATTAAATGCTTTCTTTGCTATATGCAATGCGAGTTTTTATCTCTCAATGGTATCTCAAGTCTTCGCTGACTATTCTTCTCAAATAGTTAAAGGATCTTACAAGACTAATATTTACTTCGTTTAACTTAATATTTGTCTGTTTTTTCCTTTAATAATCATCAAGCTCTTGGTTTTTGATGAATTTATTCTCAGACCATATTTCTCACAAGCTTCATTCGAATCATGCATCAAATTATATACCCTACTAAGAATCAGTATTTAACAAACAAATTATTTTTTTGACATGAATGAGTTTATATGAAAGTGATGGGAATTTTCAGTTGTTTGAAGTTTAGCTTGTGCACCTAGAACGCAAAATTTCAGTTCTGAATTGAATGGATTACAATTAGGCTATTAAGTCTCAAATATTGCACACCGAGAACAGTTTACAATCGAATTAAAAATATAACTGCACTCTGGGTTATAACAAAAAAAAAAGTCATTCAGATGTAATATATCTTATCCAACAAAGGTAAAACTCCAATAAGAATTTTCAAAGTTTAAGAACAAAAGTAGTATTTTATTGTTGCAGCAAATTTCTGTCTTATATCCGATAAAACTTTACAAATATCACAACGCCAGTAAGCGCTAAATTATTTTGTCCACTTAGAGATTTTAATAGAGAGTCAACAGTGTCGAAGTTATTCCAGCCATGCTTTGACATGCAATTTTTGAGCTACCGTATTGTACAAATGTTTTAAATAAAATTAATACAGAGCAATTTAATAACAGTTATGGAAATCAAAGGTGAAAGTAAAATTGATTTTGATGGTGCAGATATTTACATAGTTTTAGAAACAAGACACAACTCTATTTACTTTTAAATCACCAAATAAGTGAATATGTTTTCTTGTCTTGTTTTATATGGGTGTAATGTGATTTTATTAACTTCTGCTGAGAAAATTTGTGCTTTGTTACCCTCTATTAAATTCAATGTTCTATACTGTATTTTAACATTTAAACAAATATTTTATAGTCATTTGTTTATTTACATAATTTTAACTCATTTTTATTGTTTATTTTCTTCGTTATCAACTTTGTATGCATACATTTTTTATGTTAACCCAGCTAATTATTTTATTTTTCCTATCACATTCATATTCCATTTTATCTAAATTTTTTCGTATTTGGTTGAGATATATTGTATAATCATTGACTTCATATATTCGAAAAGAATAATTTTTTTTTATCATGAATGTGTCACGTAGATAAACACTATCTCAATTTTTATTTCATAATTTTACAGTGAAAATTATATCATAACTGAGGTTTCTATTGATATTGCTCAAGTTTTTATAACTTTCGGGCAAGGCATTATAAAGTGTTATGTTGACGAAGGCACCTTTTTGAAATAATGTGAGTGAAACTCCTTGTTTGTGTAAGTTTTTACTGGACCCAGTATTGTGACTCTGTACATTTTTATTGAAGATGCTCGTATTATGTGTCGCAAAAGAAATGGCTTCGTGTGTGTGTGTATGTATATATATATATATATATATATATATATATATATATATATATATATATACATACACACACACATATACATACATACACTGGCAAGTAAGTGTTAGTATGCCCTGTTCTTTAAGTAGCTCTCTGCATGAATCTTAAAAAAAAATTTTGCAGATTATTCTAATAGCTCTTTTTTGGAGGATAAATATTTTTTACAGTACTTAGACATTCCCCAGAACAACACTCCATAAGTCATTAATTAATGAATATATGAAAGATAAGCTATTCGTAATATATGTTTTCTCACAATCTGCGAAACAAATATCTGAGAGCAAAGCATGTTGCAATTACTCTTTTAGCTTATTGTGTAATATGTTCTTTCCATTTGTGTTTATGGTCTGTATGTAACCCTAGGAATTTAGTTGTGGATACATTTTCAATTTGAATGTCATTCCATTTTGCACTTAATTCAGTAGCAATATTATTCTTTGTAATGAATTGTATAAAATTTGTTTTCTCAATGTTAAGTACCAGTTTATTAATTAAAAACCATTCTAATTTCTTTGTAGTTATTTCACCACTTAATTCCTCCATTACTTTTTGTGATTTGATTTTCAGCAATAAGCTAGTATCATCAGCTAATAAAACTGTATTGATAGTTGGGCCAGGATAAGATAGTAGGTCGTTTATATATATCAAGAAAAGTATTGGCCCCAAAATAGAGCCTTGAGGGACACCATGTTTAATGTTCTAGGTTTTGAAATGCAGCTATTTGTCGAATTGTTTGATACTTCGACTTTCTGGGTTATATTATTAAGTGTGATTTAATCAAGACATTCAACTTGTCATTTAATCCGTATGAAGCCAACTTTTTAATTAAGGCATAATGATTTACACAATCTAACGCTTTTCTCAACTTTTTCTTAAGCTACTGTCTTTGTGTCAATTAATAAATGCTAAGTTGCAGTCAACGTTAAATTTCTTTAAATTATATGTATATCTAAGCTACTTCTTTACACGTTTGTTAACCTTGACTGGCACCGACTCTAAAAATAACTATAATTGTATAATACTGTCCTAATAAATAATTTGTATTGTAAGTAGTCTAAAAATAAAATTGTTATTATTTTTTACTTTTTAGCGTAATTTTTCAGAGTAGGTTCTTTTGAAGTAGGTGTTCCTTTTTGTTAATTTTTTTAGTCTTAAATAAATATTTTAACAGTTTTAAATAATGTGCTCCTGTAACTGGCTTATTTTCGCAGCAACATGACAAGTGTTTATTAAGATTGTGTAGTTCGCGAGGATATTCTACATCAACTTGTAAAATGTAACCGTGATGTGGATTATACTTCATATGGAAAGTATTTCTACTAGAAATATGATTTAAATTCTAAGTAGTTTAGTCAGTGAAAACCACAATATGGTAAAAATTGAGACATTGCCCATTCATATAAGTTGTTGGTATTCGCATTCATTAAACATCGTGATAGTTTATTTGGATCAGAACCTTCTAAATATGAGTTATTCACGTAACATATTCTGCAACATTGTTATATTCCTCCTGAATGCTCTTTTATATCATGAAAACCATGTAATCTTTTAATAAATAGGATGGTTGTTTAATAACTTTGAACGTCGCATCTCATAACAAACCAGGTGCTGCAAAATACACGGCTGGATCTAAGTCATGTGATATTATACAAGTATCCGTACAAGGTTTGAATATACCTTCATTGTTAAAAACACTTAAATAGCTATATTCTCCAAGATTCTGCATTTCAAATTGTTTTTGCATGCTAGTAATGGTCGTAATGTTTTTTTTTATGAAATTACAGTTTCATCGAATGTTTCTCAACCGTTCATAAAAACACGGATATTAACCTTTTCTCATAATTAAAGCTACTTCATTTATTAAAATGGTTTTGAATATGCTTACTATATTATTTTAATGAATTTGATGTTAATGAGTCCAAACTGCTTGCCAAAAATTTAAATCTCTTGACGTGAACCAGACGTGCACGTATCTTGCTCAGACGGTTTGTCCTGCTACAATTCGCCCACTACCCTGGCATCAGGTACAACAGATGTGAATATGCTAATTATCGGCCGCACCGTTAATTAGCATATCTCCTGGAGCACCTCAGACATTAGCTAGGGTGAGTGAAAGTGCACGAGTGGGATACAGACAGGCAGAAATACAGAAATAATTGTTTTCATTTTAAATTAGGTCGTTGACAAGTTTATTAGTTTTACTATTGGGTTGTTTTTAATTTGCTACTGCCCTAAATAATGTAATATGTTTGAACTATTAATTGCATCAAGTGTATTCATTTGTTGACAATCACCACTTCATCTTATTTCGATTTGCTGTGTTTTGGCGGGAGATGCTGCGCCCTCTGCGCGCCATCTCTCAGAAGCAGGGGCTTGTTCGTCCGACCACCGAGCAGGACACACGTGCGGGAGAACTGCTCTCGCGCCGCCCCTGGGCCGTGTGTAGTGTCTTAGTACATATTCAGTCAGCATTCATGTTCTGTCCAGGGTCCGGACCTGTACATTGTCCCTCGTCATTTAGCCCCCACGCATCTCAGAGACACGTTACTCTTAAGTCCTTTTTATTTTCATTTATATTTGCAATATGTAATGTAGTTTTCTTAATTATTTGCACTTACGGCCTGTCTGCACGTAAGTCAGTAATCAAATCGATGTAACAATATTTCTCTTGGAAATCAAGTTCCCTATTGATCATTAGGCGTACAACATTTTCTCAAGTTCGATGTCCTGCGAGGGGCCGCGGTGGCCGAGTGGTCAGACCATTCGCCTCCCACCAGCGATCCGGGTTCGATTCCCGGCGGGGTCGGTTCCCGGATTGTCGCATGTGGAAGTCGAGCTCGTTGGTAGCGGGTTTTGACAGGGATCTCCCGTTTCCCTCGCCCTTTCATTCCGGCGCTGCTCAATGCTCATCTCATGTCACTCTTCACCAGCGCTTTTTACGTACTTGCTCATAAGTTGTCTTGTTAAGGACGTTGGACCCATAAAAATTCAAAATTTTATATTTGTGCCAAACACTGTTCAACTTTTATACATCAGATAACATGCCATTTCACCAAATAAAAAAAAATTAGGTCCCATATTTTTAGCATTATGATTTATCAAAGTCACAAAATGGCAGTTGCGGTGTAGCCAAAATAATACAAAATAATTAACTTGCAGAAACAAGATAATTCATATTGATTCTTAATCATGTGAGCTACTTCAAGACACTTTTGTGAACACAAAGCGATAACTTTTAGTATTTTTAAAAAATTAATGAAAATGAGTAAAATTTTGCATAACTTTGACATTTGGCTACTACTGAAATTTTCAAAACTAACTTTTGTCAATCATGTCGTAAAATGCATTGATGCACTAATTATCAGTTCCTGTAATTTTGAATTTATTCGTTAATTACTTTTTTTTATTTTGGCTACACCGCAATGGCCATTTTGAGACTTTGATGAGTGATTATGCAAAAGCTATGGGTCCTAATTTTTTTTATTTGGGGAAATGATGTGTTATCTTATGTGCAAAAGTTGAACAGTATTTGGCACAAATATAAAATTTTGAATTTTTACGGGCCCAACGCCCTTAATGTTGTCCTCAGCGGAGTTGTTGCTATGATGACGTTTAAAGCAGCTTAGCAAGGTTATGTTTCCTGCAGGTTGTGTGGACGAGATGCTATGTTGGTCTGTCTCGGGGGAAGTAAAGTCTCAATACTTCTGCGGTTGTCTTGTAATATTCGTGATTGTATCGTGTTGACGTGCACGAGTGACAAGATACTGTAAAATAGTGACGTGAAACAAACATAGAATGACAGGTGCGGTGGCGGATTGGTAGTTTTGTTGCTGAGGGAGTACAACAAAATTGTTGCCAGCAATGAGAGGCAACAGACGCGCGCGCCTAATGCCGTGTAGTTTCTATGCACACGGCTCTAAACTGACGCGCAGTTATATATTTAAACATGGAATTAACTTACAGACAGTTAAACATTTCAAAGACGTTGGTTTTTTATATTCTCTAGAATTAAGAATATCTCGTATCATAATTGTAAAAACTCCATGTTTCTTAGTAAGCAAATAAAAGTCGTCACTATGAACTATTTTACAAGTAATGTTAGTTTTTGTAGAAGTTGCTATAAGTTCATTTAACTCTTACATAAAAATATTAGCTCAGCCAGGTTTTAATATAGTGGCATTTCTAAGTCAAAATGTACATGTTGTTACTTCATAAACCTCATAAAGTACATGTTGTTACTTCATAAACCCCGAAACCAATTAATACAATGAAAGGAAATTATTCACAGAGAATGTACTTGTTATTGGCTAGGGATTGAGGTAAATTTAACATATTTAAAAAGTGTATTATATTTTTAAAAAATTCTAAAATTCATACTTTTTTTTTGCTACAGTTAGGCATTTTTTTAAACGTAAAAATATATTGTACTGTGACTCGCCAATACGCAGTAAGGTTGTCATATATGGGCATGGAGCCTAACAGACAATCAGTGGGCCACATGTAATGTTACAAGGCTATAGTGTATGTTTATACACACTGGTACTACACACACAAGCGGACACACATAGGCCTGAATGTATTGTGTCCAGGTATGTTGTCTCTCTTATATCACACATGTACGTCACACACACACTACACGTGGGCTCTTCTTTCTGTCATCACCGGTATTTACTTGTCGATAACACCTCTATGTAGCATAACAGATTTGCGACAATATTTTGTGAATATTACCTTCTCCGTATTCGTGTGCCGCGTTCATTGTTGTTACGTGTTCTGCGGCATTGCAGTGGGGATTCGAAAATATATACGCACATATATCAGCGCTTGTAACCCTAACGCCCAGATGTGGAACACATAAGTATAATTGTTGTGTGGTTTTGTTTCATGTGCCTCGAATTTATATAGCGTGAATGACATTGTCTCATTTAAAGATATTACGCGGTCCAGTTTTGTAAACATTTAACTAGCACTGAAAACCATTCACCATAACGGCCTTATAAAATAAAAATTGTTATGTGTTCAAAACAATAACTCGTGTGAAAATACAGCTGACGCACTCGTGTTCCTGAACCCTATGTGTCTACTGATGACGGGGAAACGTCGTTCATACTGACTGCTTGAAAAACTACTGTGTTTTGATTCGTCTCATCGTTTGTGTCGTTTGTTTTTTTCTGTTTGTGTCCGACATCTTTGTGTTTTGTTTCGTCTCATCGTTGTGTTGTTTGCTGTATTTCTGTTTGTATTTTTGTTTCGTCTCATCGTCGTGTCTCATGTCAACATAGGTTTATTTTTATATTTTTGTTATTTCTTTTATTTTCTGTTTTATTCCTTGTTTTAACTGACTAGATTCCAGTTTTGGAATTTCATGTTGTGTATGTATCCTGATGACTAAAGCATACTCTGCTTATTTATGTTTTCTTGTCTTATTTTTAGTTTTCTTTTGACAGTCATTTATTTCGCAATGGAGTATGTCCAAGCAAATAAATCCAGTCATGCACTCCCATTGCACAGTTCTTTCAAAGATCATATGCCAAGTACAATGGATGCGGGTGATTGAATTAGTGAAAATGTCCTGCCCGTCCCTTGCAATCACACTTGGCGTGCAGTAGTCAGAGAGAGACAAGTTTCAACACGTTGTGTCTGTATTGTTGATGTTCTGACATCCGGGGCCACTCCCCTGTAGTTGGTGAGCAGATAGCTGAGCAGATCTTTCATGTAGTCGTAAACCTCGAGTGTTTCCACACGTGTCTGCACCAAACATCACTGGCCACACACATTAGCAGAGATGCCTGATTTACACATACTTTTAAACACATCACACACTTACAAATGTGTTTGTACTTCAAGTTACAAACATTTGTTCCTAACTAAATGAATAATTGTTTTATTTACAGTAAATATATCTAACTTATAAGTAGGCACCTGAAATGTTAGCGCTTCCTTTTAGGCTCAAGCTAGATTGCAAACCACTTTTTGTTCGTGTCACTTCCGCAGTTGGTCCTTGATCTTTCTGACACCTCCTTATAGAGAGCTCTAAGCCAATAATACAGAAGTAACTACTTGCAGGCTCAATCATGTGCACTGTGAAATAATTTCTCCCTCGATTTACAGAATTCCCGGTAAAAATATCTCGGGATACCTCCATGAACTCACGGCCACTTATTTCCTAATACAACAGAAGTTTCCGTAAAACAGTTTCAACACACGGAACTGATCCATACTTAGGTGCCTATAATGCTACAATTGCATTTCTAGAGATTTGCAGATTGATCGGTAATGTTATCAAAATGTTTCCGTAAAACTTACACCTCTCTAAACTATAAATTTACGATTTCTTTTTCGGTGCACGAGTTCGCAGACTTAAGGAGATATTACGTATGATTCCGTGGTGTGTATTTACTGTAGACACATCCGTATTTTATTTTTACGGTCACTATTTCCGTTTATTTACCATACATTTCCGTTAAAATTTATAACGGTGTACACGAGAGTATTTCAACTACTATCGAATGCCTGTGGAATTTTTGTAATATGTTACTAAGGAGTACCAAACAACGGTTGCTAAAAAATCTCAGGAACACTTGATCACACTGTTAAAAATAATTTTCATTGGTAAAAAATTCTCCAGAAGTGTCCGTTAGTTTACGGAAGGCAACCAGTTCCAACTATGGCAACTCACATATTTATGGTCTTGTTTAGGATGCGGGCACAAAAATGCGTACGGTTATTTTTCATTTTCTTCTCGCAGTTTTAAATGTTTAATTAATGAAACGAAATTACGTATAACGAAATAATGTTTCCATTAATTAAACAGACATTTCCGTAAAATTATCCGTAAATTCAAGGAAATGTTTAACAGTGTGTCAGTGAGCAGCCAATGAGCAGCTGTTGTTTGTTTAAGTAAACATATATTCTTGCAAGCTAGCCTGTAGGCCAGTGAACACGCGAGTTTTCCCCGTATCTGTTATAACTATCAGCAGGCATTTCTGTATATCTACAACCAGTTCTCGTATACTTCAATCACTTTGTTGCAAACAAAAATAACATAACAACGAAGTTTTAACCGAGATTTGAAATTATAAAACTTTTGTAAAACAGGTTTCCGAAGTTAATTTGTTTCACCATTGCACGATAAAAATATTTCAATTAGTTTTTACTACAATTTGTAGTATTGTACTGTTTAAAATATTTTCTCTGGTAGCGGACATATTAAATGTTTTTATATGCTATGAGCACAGTCGCAGATGTCCGCTGACAGTTGGTCACGTGCTTTGTCCTACTACTTGATTGGACCAATCAGAGCCATGCCACTCTGGCACTAAGCACCTGATATTTTAGTGGCGCGTGTAACAGGCAAGAGTACATCCTACATCAACTACATAACAGCATAACGATACAACCATTTCACGAAATTTTGAGTTTTTAAATTCCTTAAAGTTGGAAAAGAACAATCACAGAAAATGTCTGCTGTTGCCAACTTTGTGAGCGCAAATATCTTGAATGAGATGGGTTTCGGTGGAACATTTGTGACGTGATAATTGTGTAAGTCTTTATTTCGGCACAAGATATTGCGCTGAAAGGAACACGACTCTCTGGGTAAATATTTTGTTTACTGTCCGTCAGTTTTATCCGTCTGTTTTTCCTCGATCTGATATTTTAAAAAATTGTGTTCGTGTATCGTCGTTGACTGACTTCCTCTAGAATTGTGTTTTCATGGCTCGCTTAATTATCACGCGACACACAGGGATGTTTGTACCAACAAAATTTAATAATGGCCTTTGACCTCAAATATATTATTTTTCTAATAATTAATTGGTAATAGTTTTTATGCACAATAAAAACCACGGTGAGAATAATAATGTAAGAATTATTATAAAAAAATTATCATTTAGCTCTCTGTTATATTACACTAGCCGGCCGGCTGCGGCTTTGCCCGCGTGAAATTACGTAATGTAAACAGTAACTCTGGATAAAATATGTGATAAATGCATTTAACAGATAGCGTACTCAATAACAGTGAACTATAAATTGTCTTAGCTCAGTGTAAAGAGCGCGCGCAATATGCTCGTATGATGTCATAGTAATTCCCATCGCAAAGTATTGCATGGGATACGAACCCGTAACCCCACCCCTTTCACACCACAAACTTTATACAATACCTGGGTGAATGTTAAAGGCATGCCGTGATAATTCTTTCGTATGTAGTGGCTACAGTCCAAAGATTTATGAGTAGGTTGGCAAAAAGAAACAACTGTTGAATTATTTCTCCGTGATCATTTTCTTTTTTCGGGACACTATAACATTTTACTGCTTTTCACATCCTTAGTTTTCGAATTTCATAAAAACCTGAATTTGGTTTGTAGATATTTACATAAGCTTAATTCTTATCAAAAAAACATCTGGATACCTCAACGGGCATAAGCGGTACAGATGATTATTTGAAATCACATTACATTTTTTAACAGCTTTCAAGGACGAATTTCGAAAAATCCTGAAATTACTTTTTTTTATATTTACGTAAGATTTATTTTAAAGCAAGAACCATTTCAATATTTCCACTGGTTTAGGAGATAAGTGGGATTAATTAAAAACACGTTTTGTTTTTTTAAAGAGCTTTCAAGGACGAATTTCGAAAAATTGTTAAAGTTCTTTTTAGATATGTACTTAAGCATCTTTAAAAAAAACACCTCACTATCTGAAATGGTTTAGGATAAATCACTGATTAATAAAAAAAACACATTTTCCGGCTTTTCACCCACTTAATTTTCGAATTTCACAAAATCGAAAAATTTGCGAATATGCTTTTCTATGGACAATATTATGAAGTTAAAAAATTTATGATAGCATTCCCGGTTAATGAGATATCAAGGATTCTTTTAAAACACATTTCACCCCGTATCACTCCCATTATTATTGAATTTCGAAAAATCTATTCTTAATGGGTGCCTACGGGGCAAGGGGAAGCTTCCCTCAAAATTTCATGGTTCATGGTCCAGCGGTTCGGACTGTGTGTTGATGAGTGAGTGAGTAGTGAGTGAGTGTGTCAGGACACTTCATTATATATATTAAGATTATAGACGTTTATGTAGTAAATGTTTGTTTTTTACGTAAGTGTATAATAAAACACCCGTTTATTTTACATTCCGAAGAGTCAACGAAACATGTTTATAGCATAGGCCTAGGCGTGCTGTATATTTAAAAACATAGAAGCATATTTAGAAGAGTGTTTCATTTTAATAGATAAACACATAGGAACAGTTTGGCGTGAAATAAGACGCAAGACTCGCTACATACTGTTCGTGCGACAGGTAACGTCTTGTGTTAAGGCAATGATCTTTCATTTATTTTAAACAATTGCAAATAACTGGAATATTATTTTAACAAGTGCTTTGAAACAAAATTGAGACTGTGCACAGTCATACTATACACCATTTTGACAGAGCGTTTTTCAAAATAAAGAACCGTTTGCTAGCAAAACATTATTTTGTTTCATTCAGGTTTATTTTGACAACAAAATATGTGATATTTCAGGGGCAAAAATCTAATACTTCATTTGGTGTATTGCAACAGAACAATTTTGATACAAACTGATATATAAGCGTTAAAACTGTAAGATGAATTTTTGATACATGCGTTAATTCGAGTTAAAAATTATTTTATAAACCACTACAAAACTAAACAGCGAGGCCTTAAGGCGTCCGCCTACCACGTCCTTGGATTGTCGTGTGTTTGCAAATAGTTTGTTTTATGCAACCATTAGCCATGTTGACATGTCATTGACACAAACCATAAAATATCCAAGTCCAGACATAGATCAGCAAAACTCTCAAGACAGCGTGTATTTTACAAACATTACTACCGAACCCTACAACGTAATAAAATGCATTATTTTTGATACTGCTTTACGTAAAAATATACTTTATCTCAGAGCAGACTGGACTAGAAGTTATAGTTGGACGACAGTATATATGGCGCAGTTGTAGAGTGCTGTACTGCTAGGAGATAATGTCCACGTCATGGAGTGTGCTCGGGTGACAGTAGGCCAGAGGATTGTAGCCTATCTCAAGTAATAACGTGACATATGTATGTATCTACTAGTAAGTATTGAATACCATAGAACAGTGTGAGGTAGTAGACAGTCAACTTGTGCTGGTATACAGCTCTCTGTGTACAGCGATCATGTACAACACGGCTGAAGATACTGTTGCAATATTGCCTGGCAAGCCGGACAGCAAGACGTCCGAGCGGCAATCAGGTCAGCGTTGGGAAACCACGGAAGACAGCAACTCACCTCCCCCCCCCCTCGTGGTTGGACAATATCGAGGACAAGCACGCCGATATAAGGCGCTGTTACCAAGCAAACGGTCTGTCTGCTGTCGTCTGTCGTCGAGCGGTCGTCAACCAGCACTCATCCGATCAACAGCAGTGCAGTTCTCCGCCGGGGACTCGGGCTCGAGCCCCGGCGGGTGCGTGCTCGTCCGTCGATGCCGTCTCCTCATCAATCCAGCTTCGGTAAGGTCGTCAGATCTAGTTATGTGGCAGCTACTATCATCTTAATATA
>PNEQ01119938.1:7419-23367 GCA_003012365.1 Medauroidea extradentata
AAAAAAAAAAAAAAAAAAAAAAAAAAAAAAAAAAAAAAAAAAAAAAAAAAAAAAAAAAAACTAGTTCGACAACTGTTTCCATTTTCGTGACACGCACAGTACACTTTAATATTTAAATTCGTACCATTGCTCATGACAAGGCTCTGAGCTAGGTAGCGACTTTAAAAGATTAATTTTAGCGTTGACCACATCAAGAGCAATCGAAATGTAACTAATGTTTTGCTCTACCCTCGCAGTTAGGGCTGGAGGACCTTGAAGAGCAGTTCTGCGGTGCGGTCGCCATCTCTGCGTACTGGGCCATCTCAGCAGCTCACTGCGTTTATTATGCGTAAGTATCACCACCGCTTTGAAATTATGTAGAGCAACTGACATGATACGACGTTGCTAAATGTTCTAGAATTATGTTCCCGTCACCATCATATTATAGACTACTGTTTATCACATCGTGGTTCGGGAGTGGGAGTGTTATTTTTGTCAGCGCTTAGCATCGAGGTATTTAGCGCGGGTGAGGGGTGACATGAGGTGAATATGGAGCACCACCGAAATGAAAGGGCGGGGGAAACGGGAGATCCCTGAGGAAACCCGCCGATCAACGGCATCGTCCGGCACGATTCCCACTTGCGAAAATCCGGGAATCGACTCCGCCGGGAAACGAACCCGGATCGACATGGTGGGAGGCGAATCGTTTGATCATACGGCCACCGCGGCCCCTCTTGGTTCAGGAGAGTACTGGAAAAGATTTCAGAAACAACCTTATGTTTGTTAGTGAAGAGATGTGAAAAGGTTGTACGGCCGTTTAACAAGCCGATGAGAGTGAAGTAACGTGAAGGGATAGCACATCATCCTTACCAGAGCCGGGATTCGAACCCAGAACCTCTTGCACCTCAGACCGGTGCCTAACCGATAACGCTACGGAGGTCGGCTATGTTTATAAGTCAACATACCGGAATTTAACACAGAACGCCACAGATCACTGAAGATTTAATATCAATATCTTCTATCACGTTTATTGCGTTAGGAAATTGACGTGAAAAATAAGTTCGAAGAATTTATAAAAATATATTTTCTACTAACTGTCGATATAGCATTGGAGTCCCGTTACTTTGTCATTTAATTTACAAAATAATTTAGAAGAAACCAATTAAATTTTAATGTGTTTAAGAATACAAATTACATTAATGTCTGCTGTTCACAAATGGAAATTACTAATGCTGAATCACCATTTCATTGTTATGATCTTTGAAAGAACTGTGTAATGGGAGTGCATGACTGGATTTATTTGCTTGGACATACGCCATTGCGAAATAAATAACTGTCAAAAGAAAACTAAAAATAAGACAAGAAAACATAAATAAGCAGAGTATGTTTTAGTCATCAGGATACATACAAAACATGAAATTCCAAAACTGGAATCTGGTCAGATAATTTCACTGTGTGTAATTCGTCTAAAGGCCAGAATACAGTGGATATAAGTAGAGGCAATGATTTTTGGTGAAATGAATGGCACAACATTTTGTTTCAGTCCCTCACGAGCACATCTGCAGCTCCGCTTCATGGTCAGTGATTGGCTGTTTTCAACTCTCAACATATATATGATCTACCCGCAAATCGCAGACGGGTGGTGTCGCAGTGACGTTATTCTCATTGGCACAGTCAAATGTGTGACGCCTCTACACTAATGCTCGCTGCTAATAACTACGTACCCAAGCTGCCGCTGTGAACGCGAGGCATTGAAACAAAATGCTGCATAGTTCTTTTCACAAAAAAAAAATCATTGCCTCTGGTTACAAGCATTTACATTTATTAAACACAATAGTAAATTCAGCCTTACCAGGTACCAATATACGGGGTTTTTGGAAAAAAAAAACACCGACAACGCTTAGTATGTTGTGCGGGACGACAAACTGATCATAATTGAAGACCCACGTCCGGAAACGCACGGCGTGGGCGCAGTAGAAGGTCAATGTTAGACAACTGGTGTCGTTGATAACTTACACAGAATTATTAAACTCGTTTGGATCATAACTATATTAAAATATGTGAATTGTAGTATTCTCTGTAGAGTAACAATAAGCAGAATTTCAAGCTTTACGATGCTTCGAATGTGTAGTTTATGTAACAAACATGTCTGCCACGGTTTTCATGACAAAAACTACCTGCGCGTAGCTGTTGGTTGGAACTCACCTGTGATAAATTCTCGGCGATATTTTTTACATCGTTGCTTATGCGTGGTTGCCGAAAAAATTTAATTTCCGGACATTTGTTTCCAATGTGAAAATACACAAATTACAATAATTTACCGTGGCTATAATGAGCTACTTGCATTAAATTTAAGTTTATTAAATACATATCCATATAAAAGTATAAGGAAAAATATGAATACAATATATTTTTTTTTTGTTAAAAGTGTCTCATTTATTTATACGACACATACAACAGATATGAAAACAGCTACCGCCGCGGCGCTGACTGAAAACAGGTTCTACTTCATCAGCCATTACCTACTGCGTCTTAATACTCTGGTTCTTATCTGATCACTGAAGTAAAGTAGCTGCGAGCATAGTTAGCACTTGGATGTGTGACCACCAGGGAACACCGGCATCGTGTGTCTCGGTTTGCATGCACAGGACATGTATACGAAAGCAGGTCAACGCAGGTACACGGCAGAAGAGTAAATGATCTCAATACGTAACAATGTGTTTTATATATATATGGCTTGCGCCTAGATTTTTTCATAACTTACGTTCGCTGCAAAATTAACTTGAAACTCTCTTATATAATTATAAGTGACAACGTGTATTATATTTCCTACACTATGTTTTATATTACTTCAATTCGAACAGTGTTCAAAACTACTTTTCTGTATTAAGTATGTTACAAAAAAAATATCTTAGTAAACGGTCAGAAAACTTAGCTACAATCATGGGATGAATAAAACTGCTACTTATTTTTAATTTATATATATATATATATATATATATATATATATATATATATATATATATATATATATATATATATATTTGTTTCTACTTTCAACTTCTGTGTTTAGATAAAAATGTTTTTGTATGCTGAATCTCAGATGTTTCATAGCAACTTTCACCGTAATGTTTGTTAGTAACATATGTATTATGGCATGACTGTATGTATCTAATGTTTAAGGTGAAAGCACCGAATATAAGAGGCCAGGCGATCTGATCAGGTAGGTGTTTAACTCTAGCGACGAATACGCCAACTATGTGTCGGGAACCATTCCTGATATATGTACTGTCCCCATTAGACGGTGACTGTTCAGTCACACGTGAGCACGTATTTTGTGTTCTACCACTTCACGAATTTTGTGCCAAGCCAACTGTAACGACTTACTACAAATTCAAAGTAATGATAATTGATTGTTAGATAATAGGGGCTACATGCACGCCGATTGTGATAGACGTGGCATATTCAAGCCGTATTGGTGTTATTGCACTGCGTATTTTATTTATACACATCATTGTGGTTTGTGATTGTGAAAGTTAGTTCCAATTATGAGACCGCAAGGATGCCTATTATGAGATAGGGTAACATATTAAAAACGGGTATCATACGTAGAACGCCTTAAATTGTTTATTGTTGAGACATCAAAGTGTGTTGTAATTATCGTATTGTTACAATACATAATAAAATCATTTGATATTTTTCTATAAAAATAAGTGACTTGCTATTATTATTGACTCTATTATTAAAAAAGTGATATTATGACAAATTTATAATTACTTTATACACAAAATGAAAACTGAACTCATGGACAGTGCACCAGCTGGTGCTATTTAGGGGTGCCACCCCTGAGGGTGGATTCAGGACAATTTGTTCACCAAGTGGTTTGTTCATTTCATTGATTTCACTAAGCTATCATTTGAAGACCCAATTCTCAAGCTTCTTGATGGCCACACAGTCATTGAAAGCTTATTATGCTTCAGAAATGCGGTCTTTTGGAAGGAACAACTATTATCGTATCGTAACAACATTATTGGTGTCAGAGTTGTTAGGTGCAGCATACCAACGATCTTCAACAGTGGAAATTGCAGTTAATGCATGCATTTCGTAAAATATGATTGTATCCAATCAGGTTGTAGTGTAGGACATTCTAATGATCATCCTACGTTCCTGTTGGACAAAACAAACAGCAATAGTGGTAGTATGATTTCAGAATCTTCAGGTGTAAGGTCTCCTGTGTCACCAAAAATTACACCACTTCCTAGTATTTCAGCAGCATAACGAAGTCGAAGTGGTGACAAAGCGTCTGTGATTACATAATCACCTTACAAAACCAACCTTCTGAAGAGTGTGAAAGTAGTTACGGCAGTGAAGAAGAAAAAAGAAGCTTCAGGAAAGTGCAATTGACGCATTGTTGAAAAAACCTCTGCTTAGTGCACCAAAATCACGAAGCTGCAAAAGAATAATTAATGGACAGCTCAAGCAGCGACGAATCGGAAGATGAGTTTAACATAGCATCAGATAGCTCTGTCGAAGACGACAACGATGCTGAGTGCCTCTTCTGTGGATGTACATTTTCAAATGGCAAGCATGGCGAACAGTGGATACAGTGCACAGGTTGCTATCGTTGGGCTCATGAATACTGGGGGGGCCACTGACGTTCTCTTTATCTGTCCTCAGTGCCGAAACAGGAGCAAAAAATGGTGTATCTCATATTAGGGGCCCTATTTTCAGCCCTGCCAAGTTATAGTCTTTTGTTTTACTACACAGTAAATTACTATCTTACTTTAGTTATCAATTACATGTACTGAACTTTTAAGTATACTGTTAAGAAATATAGTGTCGGAAGCGTACTCAGTGTTGAGCACGATTGTGTTGTTATGGTGCAGGGGCGCTCCAAAGAGAATGTTCTTGAGAGCTGGCAGCTTATGGCGAGGAAGTGGCGGGACTGTGCACGAGGTGATGTTTGCCTACGTCCACAAAGATTATTACGAAGGCATGGACAGCCACGACATCTCTCTGCTGAAAGTAAGCCACATGAAATTTCTACACGAACTTAATCATCCACATTTCATAACTTTATTGGCTGCTGCACTTAACTAGGTTTTGATATCACTGCTCTTTAAGCATGTTACACAAATCTTGCTTCCAATGATGATGGCAGCTCCTTAGTATTGTTCGTACGATGAGGCTTCTGGATAAGTGTTTTTGTGACTAGAATGTGAAACTCGACCACGCGGGATATGGTTGGATTAATGCTACCCAGAAATCAAATTTAAAAATTAATATTTAAGTAAAATAGTTTACTACTTTGCCTTTCAATATTTTCTTCACTGTTCGGAGTATTGTTGGTTAAAATCTGGTGGTATTTGCTTCAACCTTTTTTTTGGAAATTGATTTTTAGTGTCGTTCGTCAGGGTACTATTATTCTTGCTCTAATTCACTTTACAGACAAATAAAAAACTTTTTCTAATTACTTTTTCATAACCCATCTTCACGAAAATTCAATACACCGCTTTGTAGTTTAACATGTATAGCTTCAACGCGTCATCGCATTGACTGTGTTTAGATACCGTTTATGACCAAATGATATTTTAATGTCGTACCTCTCAACTTGCCATCCGAAGGGATGGGCGTTCTGAAATAACTATCAATCACGCTTCCGATCAAAAAAGTTAATGCATTTTGTTGACAATATATATTTGTTCGCATTGTACTATTTAAGACTCGCAATGTCGTTGTCTTAAAAGTACACATTATAACTTACTTACCTTACTGACATAATGCTCTTGTAGCTTGAAAGTAAAGAAGTTTATGAAGCAATAGATAACTTAGAATATTTTTTTGTTGAATTTTTATTTGCGGTGTTTCGTGCCAACCCTGTTTAAAGATTATTTTGAGAAAAATAATCATCGTTAATTAATATATAATAAATTGTTACACGTTCGTAACATCTAAAAGTGCACAATTACTACATCTGAAAAATTGATAACTGACGTATACAATTATTACCAATGGTTACACGACCGTTAATAGGATAGTGATGTAACTACGCAGTGTGTAATGTAAGACTTGTAGACCCGTTTGACTGTACGTAAAAACGTAAGTGTGCAAGTATTTATTTACAAGTCAAAATCTTCGTGACGAGATATTTAGGAAACAAAATTACGACGCAACCAATTAGTATACGATTGTACCTAAAGAATATTTACTTCAGAAATTATGTGCGTAGTGATGAAGCAGACAATTGATACCTTACTGTTATAGAAGAAAATGCTTATCAGTCATTCAAATTTATTTTTACATTCTAGAACAATGTTAAAAATTATGAATGATAATGAACTAGAAATGAAAGGTTATAAAGTGATAAACATATTAAAAAAAAACAAAGGAACTTGATAACAAACACTGCTAATCAATTGGTAAATATATGTACAGAAACTATACATTTTTTGCTTTTTGCAGGTGAAAAGGCGATTCACGGTGAATAGATCTGTCCGGTTCATTCACCTGCCGAGGCAAAACCAGGAAGTGGACGATAACACAGATGCCGTAGTTATCGGCTGGGGCAGCACTGTGAGTCCTAACTTAGAACATTATGTAATTGTAGTAAGATACGAATCACATACAGTTAATGTTAAAGTATTTACTTTGCTGCCAAATAGATATTTCGCTGATAGAGGCCATTGAGGCTAGTGCACGTTAAATGTATGAAGAATGTCATTTTGATTCGATACTGAAATGAGAACATTTCCTGTATTCAGCTTGAGAAGTGCCATGCGAACTTCTATAGTTGACAAATTTCACATCCGAATGCTAGACAGGTACCACGCATTTAGAACTGGTAGTACAATGCGCATGTGAATTGCAGGTTGTCATAAAGCACACATTTGGTAGTAAGTAAGAGAAAGAACATGGAGGTTCAGCATAGTAAAAATGTTTTGTAAATTTTGCAGGATTTTTTTTGTAAATTGACGAACTTCTGTAAACATAAAACAATTCCTTGTAAAATTATTTGTAATATTACAAGGATTTATTTGTTAAAAACGTAGAAACATTTTGTTGTGCATCAAAATCGTAGGTTTTTCGGAAATAACATTGTTAAACATAAATAACATCTTTTAGAGTGCTAATGTCTGAAATAAAGGGAATTTTTATATTTATTACTAGCTTTGAAATTAAGAAAGTTGTCATTGAACTGTGCATTGACTAGATGCAAATATAAAAATAATAATGTTATGTAAGTCTAGTTGGTAAAGAGGTAAGTTGCGCAGTATCTAAGCGCAACAACGCATTTCCGAGTCATGGTGTATCCACAAAACGTTTTTCCAAAATAGTTACTTGATGAAATTCGTGTTTAAAAATTAGTATGTAAATGAGTTGAGTGTCACAATAAAAATAAACAGTAAATACTAAAAATTTAACTTTTCCTAAAGCAAGAAAAATACAGCTCCTATGCCTTGTAATGTTACAAACATATACGTTGAATTATTGCAAATAATTTTTTTATTTTTTTTCGAAAATGGGTTTGTAAGGTGTTTCGTTGATCAAGTTGAAAAATAACTTCAAGTGAGCCACTATACTTTTTCTCTTAGGAATCAAATAATTATATATATTTCTACATAATCGAATACATTTTAGAATTCAATCATTTGTACAGATATGAAGTTTTAATATAATAGTTACAACAGTTTTGACCGATGATTATTTTGACAAGAAACTATGTGTGTGGGAAATTGTGTCTGATTTTTTTACTTATACTTTAAGAAATACTACCAGTTGTAACGAGTACAGTTTATTGTATTTTCTATTAAATTCAGTCTATATCATTTTGGAGGTAATACTTTAATATTTTTTTCTCTGCATTATTATTGTTTAAAATTGCAGTTAATTATGTTTATTCTTGACTGAAAACTACCGTTAATTTGGTTCATTAATTGCCCGTGAGAATATTCGTTAACCAGTGTAGTATCAGGTTAGTATGCAGACCATACATTAAAAAAAATAATGTGTTCTAATTTTAACTTAAATATAAATTTGGTTTTATATATTATTCCGAGTTTATTACGAATATCAGAAAATTTAGTAATGCATATTTTTCTTTTGTGTATAGTTTTTTTTTTTTTATAATTTATTGTGATCTTCCTTAGTCTTTGGCGGAACGAGGAAGGGGAGATTGGTGGCAAATTCAAATAATGACGAACGTGAAATAATTTCGTTTTTTTTAAATCTACATATATTAGTGTCATCATAGGACTAGGTAAATTAACAGGCCACCAATTTACTGTACATAAGTAGGACAGCCGAGTTATGTATAAGAAACTCGAGCTGTAGGCGTCAAAACATTTCATTTTTTAGTAATAAATAATTGAAGCCAAGGTGTAAGAAACCTAAGAAGCCACTGTAGATAAGTAAACGCTACTTATGCTAATGATGTCGTTTATGTTATTTTTGCTACATATTTCTGCAAAGTTTTGAGCTGATAATTGTTTGGTATGTATGTAATTAATTTAGTATAAAACGAGTTGGGACAGCTTAAATATATTTTTATTTTGTGAAAAAAAAAATTAATGCCTAAACTCCGAAGTCCTGAGAACAAGACGGACGTCCATACTAGCTACCGGCACATTGCTATTTTTACCAATATAAATTTGGATTTTGAGTTGACTACCAAAGACAGAAACTTATAAAATGGTGCAATTCAGAATTACCAATAGTAAATGGCAATAATTTCACTGATTTCACTCCAGTAATTTACAGGCACAGTTCAAGATGCTACCTAAAGATGCTCGACTTTTATTTTTATTCTTCTAAAAACTAAACTTATTTCAAATTCTATTAAATTTCTAAAATAATTAATATAAATATTGTATGGAAGTTTTATACTTAACAAATATTTTAACATTCAGTTTGGTGTAATGAATAAAATCTTTCTTTTGAATATATCTCAGTCAGTATAGATTTGGTTTTATGACTACTTTGTTCCAATCGGACAGAAATTCCCAGCTATATATTTTATTGAGTTCTATTAATATTAAGAGTGAAGTGTATGTCTCTACGTATATGTATCTTTAGGTATATTTCAGCTCTTGTCAACACTTACATACTGTACTATATCTATGCTTCGTTTCAACAAATTAATAACTGATCCAGTACCCTTATTTCACTGGACCATTTAACAGCGATAAAGGAATTTTTTTCATGAACAGTGCGTTATTTTGCAATTTTAAGTTAAATGCTTTAGCTGGAACGCTGCAAATTATTTCGTGGTCAGCTAGTTCATTGCATACTAAAAAGGGAATCCTAAAGTTTCAAATTAATATTTGCAGTAGCATAAATCGGGTAAATTTATCTTTTAGTAACCTAAATTCAAAGATAAGTGGCCCATAGTCGCATAATTTGAATGAACTGGGATAGGATTCAGGTACGGCCCAGTTAAGGGTGTTTAACTGCGATAAACTCATGCATTTATATTTATATGAAATAGCTTAAATTTTGTAGATGATACTTTTGAGTGCAGTTTCCTCTTGCTAAACAATCTTAGCTGGCGTAGTTTTCTCATAACGGTGCGTCAAAGCAAAAATTTGCATGTTCTGCTGCCACGTAAATAGTGAAAACAAACTGACTTACGTTCATGAAATAATTAACAGTGAAATATCTTACTATAGGCTACGTAATAAAACATTTGAAAAAAATCACGCGAACTTTTTTTGTATTTAAAAAAGATTCATGAATTGGCAACTCATTTTCAGTACGTTTATGATTTTTAAATTCAAAATATGATGCTGAGGGTTTTATAGTAATATAGTAATATATCGCGTAGCTCACGAGATAAAAGTTCACACTGAATTATTTAGTTTAAGTAGGTGAATTGGTTTTCACTATTTGCATGACAGTGTAACAGGCAAATTTTGACTTTGACACCCTGATATGAGACAATTTGGAAGAGTGAAATGTACCCACAAGTATCGTCTTCAAAACTAACGATATTTAAAAGAATATAAAATTATGATTTTATTGCACGTGAATATCCGTAAGGCACCATTCCAAGATTCGCAAGGCTAGATTTTGGGAAAACATAAATACCGAATTTACAATGGTCGGGGCTGGGAGACAAACCATGGCCTTCCTGAATTCAAGTCCAACATGACATCGTTCGCCATCTCACTCGGTTTTAGTTATACTTAATTTCGTACTTATGCAGTAAAATTTGACAGTTCCAAGTCTGGATAACTGTTTACGTCACAATGCAAGATACAATTTAATGAGCACATAGGCTAGCGGAAGAAACAATTCAGGTTAGTACTGAAACTAAAAATTGCCGACAAACATCACATTTAAAATGTACAACGGACAAAAGAACAGATACCCTCAGGGCTGTTTGAATTTACAGCTTCAGTTCTCAAGAACTATGGGCACTGGCATTGTGAGGCGTATGCTAGTTCTTCTACCTTGTTGTACGACATGATCTTCCCCATGCAGGTATGTATATATGAATACCGTAGTAAAAATTTAGACCAGATATATAATTTATTTAATAACAGTATAGTCGATTGTTCGTTAATAAAACGCAGAAAACGAAAAACAGAAGTTAACTTCATTTAAATTAGAAAAACACTTTTGCACATTTTAGCGTTTACCGGTTTATGTTACCGAAAAATTTAAGTCACTAATAAAGAGGGTAAATGAACAAAGAAAAAATAATATGCATAAGTTAGGGCACATGGTAACGGAGATAAGAGCGGTAATCCAAAAACTTGCAAACGGGATGTTTAAGGAAGAATGGAAAGAAAACACGGCTGGGAGGGGTGTGAACTTTTGGGAAATTGTATTTCTAAATGGGCCGTATCAACTGACAGAGGTTCAGTTTGTCACTTAATGTTTCCCAACATGAAACCTTTGTTTCCTGGAATGTTTGCAGGACGTCGGCTCACGCAGCAGCCGCAAGCTGAAGAAGGCGACGGTGAGGACAATCGAACAGGAGCGATGTGCTGAGCTGGAGATGTTCAACGAGTACGACTCCTACGAGCTGACGGACGACATGCTGTGCGCCACCAAGTACGGCCGAGACTCCAGGAACGTGAGTACACATCACTTCATGCAAGCGTCCCAATTGTGTCCCGGGACTAACCCCATAATCCAACATTATAAACTCGTACAGCCTTAAAGCATACCGCATAACTGTACTCTGCATAAATCCGTACAGACTAAACGCATCATTCGATCTAATTCAATTCAGACTTATGGTGGCCGTCTGGCTTGGCCGCTGGAAGCCTGTTGCCAGATTTTTCGAAAAATGGTCGGCTTGCTTAAATTATGCCTGCTTAGGAATATCTCGGAACGAACGCCACACGTGTGTAAACACCTTTTCAAGTCCTCTATATCTTATGTTTATTTCACCTTGTACGAAAATGACAAATATAAAGATGTCTTTAGGTGTCAAAAATCTTGGGGCATAATATTTAAAAACGTATAGGAATATACAGCACATATTTATCATCAATATGACGTCATAAAATAACAGGGTTACTACTGAACATCTCGTATAGGCGAGTTGTCAGTGAGAAGACTTGCACACCGGTTCTGTGATTTGCACCTAGAAGCTCGGGTGACGTACTTACAGTTTCCACACTTCTAAGTCTCGAACGCGCAAAATACCTTCATCGAGACGGCCATCCTGAATCGCTCAGCTTTATTTATTGCTGAAAAATTTTGAGATTACGTGACGTGAAATCGTGCCAACTCCATAGTGATGTGATAGTTTGATCATTCTGACGCTTTACAAGCACAGCTGAAATTTTTACGGATTTTATTATTTTTCATTATTTTCGTTCTCAGTTGTAACATATATATTCATAAATATATTCAATGCCCGTGATAAAAAAATATTGTAATGCCGCTTCGAAATGCTACATCAATATAAGGTTTTATTGAAATAGGTTCCTGTACTTGCTTTCTTTTGTTTTCTGAGTTATAAAACCTTGTAGTTTTTGAGTAGGGATCAAGTAATATTGTGAACATACTGAATTGATAACAAAAACGTTCTGATTTTCGTCACCCCGCGCCTATTACTAAATAACACTTTGGTAGAATACCCGAACAGACGAAGGATACTTTACTACTTATATGGTAGACTTATAAACTGGGCATCCGTAAGCATCTGTCGAACGTGAAATGATGATTTGATATTATGTCATAAAATGAAGAAATGACAGAAAGTGAAGGGCGATGGAAACAGTAGCACCTCGAGGAATTCCATCGGCCAAAAGCAACGTCCGGTAAACGAACCCGGACCTCGGCAGTGGCATGCCAGTGGGTCTGTCCAAAACATGGAGACAATTTCCAGATCAATGATTTGAAATGGAGACGTTTCCAGACACAATTAATAAACATTTTTCTTAAACCTAGAAATAGTGTTTTGTTTCATCGTTTGTTAAAATTACTACGTTTCCATATCGTTTTGCAAACGAATCGAGTATTGAATCCCGACTGAGTACAATACCGTCTACACGCAAACTTTGGATCCGATTGAAATCGATTTCAGTTCGCTGGCCAAATTTGTCTGCGATAATGTTAGTACAGTTAAAATTTGCGTTGGCTGACATGAAATAATTCTACACAGCCATATATTCAGTTTTCTTCTTGCTACACACATAATTAAATTGCTAAAGAAAAGGAAATGGATACAAGAATATTATTGTTGCTCATGATCGTATGATAATTTTTATTCAGTCTATTCATTAGCACCTGTCAACAGATAATCTGAAGGCCAAAATAACTGCCGAATAAGTGTTTGTTTACTTTCGATTCGTTTTCAGTACGATCCACGTTTCCATGACATTTAACGCCCGACTCAATCCGATACAATCACAATTTTTGGTGTAACGACCTTGAGACTCAAATCGATTTCAATACTGTCTCCATGAGCGTTTTCAAAACGGTAAGTTTTTTTAAATCGATTTCTGAACGACATTGAAACGTAGTAAATATTAAGTTATGCATTATTGTAATACAGACGTTACGTAATTACGTTTCAGGGGGATTCTGGAGGCCCACTCATTATTAAAGAAGGTAGCAAGTCGGTGCTGATTGGTATTGTATCCTGGGGCGACGGGAACGGAAATCCAGACTGGCCTGGGATTTATACCAAAGTCTCCAAGTACCGAAACTGGATCAAGAAGAACACCGGAGTTTGAAGATCTCTTTCTCCATTACGAGAGTCGCTGAAGTGTAGTGTAAAGTAACGACAGACACTGAAGGGTAGACAGCGAACAGACTCTTTGTTGAGAAATAATAATACGTAAAATAGTTGCTCCTGCATTATATAATTATCATGCAAAGGGATTTTCTATTTATGTATGATGTCAAAGGAGGAGGAATGACAGTTCATATATTTTCTTTTTCGCCAGGTTAATCTTGTATTAAAACAGCGTCAGTCCGTATTAAGTTTAGCTGGCAGTAACCAAAATTATTTTGTACCTATGGAAAGGCCGGACTGATAACTGCCAAGCAGTCTCAAACGTTTGTTTTGATAAACATCACATAAGGTAACTTTAGAAATAGAGTATTTGCTCCCGCAAGATTACACGCTCACACTTGTATTTATATTTACGTTGAAATAATAACAACTACGAACCTGGTGCATGTCAGCATGTTGTCTCACTACGATCGGAGGGTAACTCTAACATAAAACCTGAAAGTACACCAATAGGTTCTAGAACCAGCTTGTTTACTTGTGAAGTTGTACAAATAATAATTGTTATTGTCTTAAAATAAATTAAAATATAAGATTTACGACAAAATTTTGGTGAAGAACATTGTAGACGTTATCAGGTGGTTTTAATAAGTCAATATTAAAATGAAATGAACAATAACTGTAATATCTACAACTTACATCTCCAACAAAGCAAGTTTTTAGCTACTCCCTATTCAAAGCGTTTTATAAGTGCAACGATTCACATCTAGAAAGCACCTGAGTATATCACTAAAGAAGGAGCAAAATGTTTTTTTTCTTTTTCTTTTTTTTTTTTTTTTTAAAGATGCAGCAATTCCTGGTTAAAATTCCCTGCCGACATTTCAGCAACTGATGATAACAGCAAAGCAGCTTAATTGTTGTCACCATACCTGAACCAACCAGCGCACAGCGTGCTGGGGTACGCATCTAGCAGTAATTTACGCGCTAACATTAAAACCCTTACTAACAGGCGTGTTAATATCATGAAGTTCAAAAAATGCAGACCGTTACTAGCGGCAACTTTACTCGTTACTTGCAGTCCTAACAAAATGTCTTTTAAAAAAAAGTAAATATTTCTCTCTCTGTAAACGTTTCCATTGATAAATTTTACATCGATACAGTCAACCTAAATTGGTTAAATAATGCACCAACCTGAGTCAAATTGCGTATGTACAGGCAGTAACATGAATATTAAATAATTTATATTTAAAAATTTCTTTAGAAGTGTCACGAATCATAAACAAATCATTGAAAATTTTTTAAATAAATATTTATCAGCCACGAACTAGATGTATACAGCCGATTATCGTGATAAATTTAAACTGTGTTGGAAAATGGCGGAGGACAAAGGAAACGAAATGAGATAGTGTTGAGCCAGAAATCTCTTAATCACATTACAGGCGAAGACCCTTTTGAAGTGAATTTGGTACACCGCGTACACATAGAGGTGAGATCAGGTGAACGCAACTCTGGCAGCGTAAACAAGTGTATCAACTTGCGATCCACCCTACAGAACCAGGGTACAGGATATCTGTACGAGGAAAACAAACCGAATGGTTTGAGGATATCCAACTTGCTGCCCGTCAACTCATGTGGGTACATGATAGGGTCGTTGCCCATTTTACGGCTAATTCTCATGACATTCTTCAAGATAATACGTAGCCTCAAAGGTGAAAAGGAAGAGAACGACTTGTTCATTGGCCAGAAATTTTACCTGATTACACCCCGATGAGTTTTTTTTTTTTTTTACGGTTGCGATTATCATCTGGCATTTAAAACATCGGCACTTCATGTAGGAGAAGACTGATGTGACTTCACGGTCAACGATGTCACTGAGAAGGGGACAGTGCCACTTGAGATGCTGTCTGCCTGAATCGATGCCAGGGCAGCCAATTAAAACAGCTTTTAAAACACAATACTGTGACGTTTATGATGCCAGTAGACAGTGTACAGTGTTCTAAATAAACCTTGCAAAGTTTTTTGCCCATAACTTTTAAACAAGTAATTTCTGGCCCAGCTTTAAATTATATAGGCTATATATTGTTTTACTCTCCATCTTCCCTCGCAGTTTGAAATTCAATGTCGAAAATATCCTTTTATAAGTGTTTTATGAAACGTTTTTAGCAAGGCGTGAAGGCCAGTAGAAATATTTTAGAATGTGCATAAGCATTTTAACATCATAATATCACACTTTAATGACTAAGCCATGCTTTTGCTTTTATTTCTTATGGAAGTTTTGTACTCAAATTAAACCATACATTTTAGAAAATATTTAATTTGTTGTTACTGTAAAAATAGCGGTTTGGCAATTTGATGCATATTATGTTACAAAATAATATGGTTTTGTGCATTGAAAGAAAACATCTTTACAATGTTTGCACATTACTTTAGCACCATCGATTGAACTCAAATATTAATTGACATTTAACTAACTCTTTCTCTCACTCTACTCTCTAGCATGTGTATAAACATGCATATATATATATATATATATATATTGTTACAAAATGATTTATTTTGTACGTCGATTTTACATTGAAGTTCATAAGTTAATATTAGTTTGGGGGGTTTCATTCAGATGGTAGCTACATTGTGGGTTTATTTAGATGTTACTTAGGGTTAAAAGACTAAGAGACAGTTATGGTTGAACGGGCATTTACTATACTACAATGGCAGGTACTCTGAATACAAAATAGGTTACAAAGTGTTCTATTTAATTAGGAGGGGAGCGCAATATT
>PNEQ01119939.1:0-23266 GCA_003012365.1 Medauroidea extradentata
CTGGTCGCAAACAAGCTACCGATGCCATCTTGTATGATGGTTTGCAACCTTTCAGCAGTTCTCAAAACATGCCACTGGCGACATCTGGTGCTACGTTTTGTAACTGCCATTCGTAACAGTGCCCTCATACAGCTAATAGTCTAACTACTAGGCACTGCCATTTTCGGAAGTACAGTTTTTTGGAACAGTTACATTCTGTTGAGAGAAATCAAAACATAGCATGACGTGAATTCAACATGATCTAATAAGTCGGTCAAGATTACATATGATTCGGACGATCAGATGTTAGGCACTCCGCCGTTAAGCACTCCGCCGTTAGGCACTGCGCCGTTAGGCACTCCGCCGTTAGGCACTCCGCCGTTAGGCATTCTGCCGTTAGGCACTGCGCCGTTAGGCATTACGCCGGTAGTATTTCATTTTAGGCACTGTGCTGTTAGGCGTTACGACGTGCACTCTGACATGCTTCCAGAGTAGTTTTTGTAAAACGACTATATTACCGAAGCACCCAAATGTTCAGCTCTTCTGCATAAAGGACAGTATTTGTTTCTCCAGCATATGAATAAAATTTTTCTTGTTTATAAACCAACTATGGCAGCCTGAAGAGCTATTTAAAAAATATAATAACTCACTAAAACTTATGAATAATTACTATACAATCAATACAAACTAAATTAGTAATTCTTAAAAATAGAATGTATTTTATTAATAAATAAAATTAGAAAGTAAACTATTTTATACAGTGAAGACACAATTTTTTCTTTTCTCGTGTTTTTACATTTTAATTATCTCGTTCAGTATAATTTATTCAGCTAGGAATGTCACTTTCCTCACGTATTATCAAATTCAGTTTGTGAATCTAGGCTGCCAACAAACTGAAATCTATATGGTATCCTACAGAAAGAACTAATAAACTGATGTGCACTGCTATGATATTAAAATAAAAATATTTCACATAAAAGGTATAGGTATATGTTATTTTGGGCAAAGACTGTTAATGTTTTGTAAGCTTACCGAAATTTCAGAATAACCAATATTGTTGTTTCTAAACTAACGTTTAGGTTAGCAACCGTCACCTGGTACAGTGAAAATAGGGATTCCGTTTATATTGTCTCCCCGCTGAACAGCCAGTCGCGCTTCTTCTTTGGCTGCCTCCTTCATTTCTTCAAGTTAAGTTTTTTTAAAACCGAGACGTGCTTGGCACATTCATTGCTGCCACCTGTTCAGAAAACTGCATGTAACCCGCTCCCGAAGCTTATACTACCAGCTACTGCTGCAGTGTTCATGACCATGATCTTATCATCTGACGATTCACTGTCTACTTTTAATTTAATGCTACCCATTTAACATTTGAAAGTAAAAGTAAAAATGTGTTTTAATCCTTGTCTGACCCCGCTTATGACGCACATGTCAATGAACTTACATTCCAAAGGCCCATGCTGATCCAGTTTTTGTAGAGATAAAATAAAATATGAAATGTTACCAATGTACCTCCCTAGTTCATTTTTTAAATATTTGAATTTTATCAAATTGCATTGGAAATTCTGAACCATTAAATGCTTAATGAAATTCATGTTCATATGTTTTATAATAATTAAGTCTTTCAGAATGTATTGTCACTAGATGATAGCTGATTAACAGCCCATTGGAAACATTTTTTATCATTACCATATTTGTTTTCTTTAATTTGATCTGGAAGATCAACATAGTAAGAAGATTCTTTTAAATGATTGTATTTACTTATTCTGAACTCTAGCTCAAATATTTCATTTTATGTCCATTGAGATCCTTTTGCCCCAAATGCTTCCAAGTCAGCTTGAATTTTATGTTTCCGTTGCTTATAATATTAGTCTAAATCAGTGGTTTTTAAAATAGTTTCATTTTTAGTTTTAAAAGATGCGTTATGATATAGTCTTCTTCATTATTTTCATTATTTGACATCCTTTTATATTGAGTGGTAAAATACAAATTTCCTTTTAAATTACTTTGCTCTAGTGGTTCTTTTATTTTATTACAATTTGTTTCATATCATTTAGAAATATTTGTAGATCTATTTCATACTAATAATGCCAAGTTTTCAATCTACCTTTAATTCCTGTTTCTGCTTCATATATTTTAGGGCTGGGCCGATACCACTTTTCACCGATTCCACCGATACCGATTCTTACTGGTCGATGCTGCCGATACTCAATGCAGATACCAGCCAAAGGAATTATGAACGTATATTTCACTTAAAAAGCATTTTTAATTCATAATATGAATAAGACAAGTACCATAAAAAAACTGTCCCTTGTTTAACTGAACTCCAAGTACTTCTTTCAGTCATCATCAGACAAAACGAATAGTCTAAATACACACACAAATTTAAATCAGAATTGTTAAACTACATATTTTTTAAATACCTAATAAGAAGATAAAATAAAAATAATGTTAACAGTTCTGAATGTCAGACATGTAAATAAAATTTTTTATGTACACTTCAAGCACAATGTTTTCACTTGCCAGGTTTCAAAACACTGATATTTTTGTTCAGAAATACCAGCTACCGTAGTTTCTCAGGTTTAAGGGAGCTTCGTTTCTTGGTAGAGATTAAGCCAGCAGCACTAAAAAGTCGTTCTGATGCCACAGAACCAGCTGGGGACTACAAATATTTCTGCGCAGTCTTGCACAACCTAGTATGCGGTGATACCTTCCAGTATCTAAAAGGGTCTGAATTAATTGGTATAAGTGGCTCTGCCAAATACATTTACACCTCAGTCTCTGGACACTGGAAAGTTGTGGCTGCTGGTGTGTTTGTCTCATTTATTATACAGAGTATATTGAAAGCATACCTTCAAATTTTTTGAATTCATGATCAACTGCAGAAGCAGTACATGGAGTGCTTGATGGTGGCTGTCATTCATATCCTCTTATCTCTTCTACCAAATTATAAGTTGCAGAAGCACATGCATCAGGTTTCATAAAAACAGTTTTCTTGAACCTGCGGTCCAAAAGTGTAGCAATGGCAAACATACTGTTAGTTTCAATGCTTTTGATACTAATGCACATTGAATTAATCATGTCCTTTTGAATGCCCTTCAATCACAAATTTGTTCTGTTGGACAGGTTAGTTTGGACTTGATACCATTTACTATTGGGATGACTTCTGCAATTGACACATTTTCGTTGCTAATATTAAGAGTAGCTATGTAGAAACATTTGAGAGTGTTGAGTGCTTGTTCCAAAAGAGACCATTCACTGGATGTCAACTCCGTGTGTAAATTTATTCTGGTATAAGCCATGTAACTGCACACCGCTGCTCAATCAGTCGCTCCAGCATGAGGTAGGTGCTGTTCCAGCAACCTGGTTCATCTTGAATCAGACGATGAATGGGCATGTTATGGTTTCTCTGGAAATTTTTCAGCAGTTTTGATGCACTGATCGAGTGCTTGAAATGTGAAACAATTCGCTTGGCTTTTGCACAGGCATCAGATATATTTCACTGGTTCAGCAACGTTTCTTTAATTACAAGTTGTAATGTGTGAGCTGTGCAGGGTATGTGCTTACAACTTGACTGAGCAACATCATTTACCATGTGACAATAACATGAACTTTGTCATTATGTCCCACAATTCAATAGCATCGTTAAGTACGGTATTGTTGCAATACATCTTGCAGTGTGTTTTGCTAGAGGAAATGGCATAACTTCTAAACAAAACGACTGGTGCACAAAATCACTGTCTATGAAATGGGCTGTTAGTGAAATAAAATGTTCACTTTTATGTGTAGACCACAAATCTGATGTCGGACAAATATGCTCCACTTCAGCAAAGCTATGTTTTACTTTTTTTTGTACTCAATCGTACAGGTCTGGAATTAGAGTTCTTGAGAAAGTTGTTCTGTCAGATATTTTATACCTTAGTTCCAGGTATGATATTAAGTCTTGAAAACCCTCACTTTCTACAATTCTGAAGGGAAGCATTTCACTGCAAATCATTCTGCCTATCAATTCGGTGATCTTTATGTGTTTCGAACTGCAAGTTGATAATGGCATTTTATTCTCAAACATCTCACTGATATTATGGAACTTATTTTTCGACAGACTGTAAATTGGTATTGTTGTAGTGGATGCTGGGGATGTAACTAAAGAACTTGTGTACTCACTTCCAGTATCAGTAAGCAGGGAAGAATCACTGCCACAGAACACTTCAGTTTCACTACTCACACTAACTTTTTGTAAACCACTCCTGCCAGGTTCAGAAGTTAGTTTTTGCACACCACTGCTGCTAGGTTCCTGCAAAAACTTAGAAGCTTGTTGCGTTTAATATAAGATTTTAATTTTAATTTCCCGGCTATGAAGAGAGTCCAAATGTTTTTTCATGTTTGAGGTGGTGAATCCTCTTGACTTAACCCCACCTCGTGAAATTTTTGCACAGCAGAAAATACATGTAGCCTTCGTATAATCATTTGATTTAAGAGTGAAGTAGTTCTAAACATCACTTCTCTTTGCAGCCATTGTGCGACTCTAAAAATAAGCTGATATGTATATCACTTTAGTTGTTACGAATCAAGCAAACGTAGATTGTAAACAACAACATTCAACATTGCTTCGGCAATGCCATAGATGAATGAATAACACGGAGACGTGACACCATACTCAGATCTGCCTCTGTTACTATGATCACGAGTGTGGTATACATGATCGCGAGCACGGTCTCTATGGCAGTGATTGCGAGAACTGGTAAACGTTATGGCGAAAACGTTAAGGCTGTATTTTTCTCTAAAGTTGCCAGTACACATTTCTTGTATGCACTTTGCTATGATATTCGGCTGTTTTTTCTCATCAGGTAAATACTGACATAAACAGTTGCACTATGGGAATGAAAAATTACTTGTGTGTGAATAATTTGAATGTTGTTGAAACATCAGTTTTTAACATTAAAGAATTTGTAAATCATGCAGGGGAGTACAATATGCAGGTAGATACAGTAATAATAATTTCTCTGTGATATTTTTTACTATAAAAAATGGGTTGTGGTATCGGTGCAAGCATCGGCAAATATTTTACCGATGCTGCCGATGCCGATACTCTTGATATTGGCCTATACTTCAGAATCGGTATCGGCCCAGGCCTAATATATTTCATAATAATCATTTATTTTATAATTTTTTAATTAATTTGCCATTTCAATATTTTTTTACCACTTTTGTTAATTTATTTTGTATGAGTAATTATAAGTAATTCCACAAATTTCATATGTTACCATAACCTTTTCGCATTTAGTTATTTATTTATTTTTAAAATTAGTTTTAGCTAATGCGGAAGCATTTATGTTTTCTACTTTTTCATAACTTTTTTTTTTTATTTTTTGTTTATGTCCGATAAAGTATTACATTTAATTGGCTTCACATATAGTTTTTTATTTCCCTTTTTAAAAATTACTTTTTAAAATTTTAATTCGTTCCAAACATTTGTAATTTCGCCTCAACAAGTTTGTATTTTTTGTCCTTACATATAATAAAAAGTTGAAATAACGATTATGAAAAATTTAAATCACTATTTTAAAATGTTGATTTTAAAACTATTTTTTGTATTTTTTCATGATTTTAATAACTCATTGCTTTGTACTAAGTTATTTTTAATAACTTAATCTCATTTTGTATAAATTTTAAGAAAATCCATGAGTTTGAGATTAGATTTACAGTTCTTGGTTTTTTTTTTTTTCATGAAAACCCTGAATGTTTTAATTATTCTAGTAATTCTTAAAAAATATAGCTTTGGGAACAAAATGTATGCCCTTGTCTTAGAACTGGTATATAGATGACTACTTTCTTTTTGCAATTCATGTTTATCAATCGGTTTATGAAAGAACACCATGTTGGGTACTCAGTGGACAGTTCATGAGGATGGTTTTCATGGAATTAGACACTCTCTTGTGTATTTGCTCTGTCACCCTAACTTTGAAAGCCTGTCCTGCTGCCCCACCCCTGTTCCAGACTAATGTGCTGACCTTACTCCCGACCTGCAAGTTACTGCACAAGCGAGGATAAAAATATAGTTATGTCCTAGAAACTGTGGGTGGATTTTCATGTTATTGGATAATTTATTTCTTGTGTACGTAGTTTAACCCATATGAACATTGTAAATATGACAATGTAACAATTATATTCCGCAGATGGTTTCTTAGTTATCACTTTCCATGAAAGTTTTTGCTTGTAGCTGTACAAAGCAGAATTTTGGAATCGCACTGTAACAATGTGGGTGTATTTAATTACTGTAATAAATCTATATATAATAAGTGATTTTGGAGAACGCTGCTTAGAATAGCATGACAGGCGTGAATATGATGCTAACAGAATTTTACTATACTAGTAGATTCTTTAATTTTATCTTTTGTTAAGAGGTAGAGCTGGATTAATGTCCAATTGAGATTCTATGAACGTGTTCTTGTCACCACTCACCAACAAATCTAATTGGTAAGGACCCTTGTTTTTAGCTAAAAGAATTTTGCCCCATTTTGTTTTAGTGCCTTACGTGCACATCTGCAGTTCTGCTTCGAGGTCAGTGATTGGATCTATTAATTAACTCTCACAAGCCTTGCGGTTTCTACCGGCAAATCACAGACGTGTGTTGTTGCAGGAACGTTATTGTAATTTGCTCAGTCAAATGATATACGGCTCTTCACATAGACACGCTGCCAATAACCATGAAGCAAAACTGCAGATGTGTATGTAAGACACTGAAAAAAATTGGGGCAAAAATCTTTTCGCAAAAAACAGGGGTCCCTACTAATTGGTAAAGAATTTTTTTTAGGCCTGTCTGTCGCAACTTCCTCACATCAGCACAAAGTTCCTAATATCCTTTTACTTAGTAAGGTGAACTCGTATTTCACCACATTAGTGACCCACATTTTTGCAATCTGGTCTCTGTTACGCTATGAGCTACTAAAACAAAGTGTTTCTCATAAACATGTTCCAAAGGTTTTACTAATATTAGAGGAGCTAGAGATTTTAGCTCAATTTCTATTTCAATTAACTGATGTATACATGGAGCAAATCGTTCCTGTTTTTTTACTGTTACGAAGCCTAACCTATCCGTACAGAAATTGTTGTCATTGTTTACGTCTAAGGGATTTGTCTCTGGTATTTTCCTTGTCTTTTCTTGTTCTTATGTTTCTGATTTTTCCAATTCAATAGTAGAATCTACCGGTTTGTTCTTGGCTTCCAATATGACAGTAGGGACTGATTTTTAAGCATGTTGTGGAGTGTTCAAAATGAAATAATTTCAGTTTGGTGTGCCAAATGTCAATTGAGCTTGATACTTAGCAAGAAAATCACAAACTAAAATAAAGGAGTGGTAACTACTCCTACTGGATGTGTGTACAAAAGTTTACCAATTTTGAATCTTAAATGTATCATTTAAACAACAGTTTGGTTTTTACCTATCCCAGAAAAATTGTTCGGTTGGTTTACAAAATTGTTGTAATACAATTCTGTTATCTATCAGGGAGATAGCTGCTCTGCTGTCTAGAAAAATAGGGGTTGAGGTGCCAGACAAGTATGTATGTAAACTCGTAACTCCTCTGCTCATTGCATACGGCACCCTAAATGATCCAGACCAACGATTTACCCCTTATATGGTTCGTCTTCAACAGTTTTACTGGGCCTTGTCAACCTTTTTCTTGTTCTGTGTTGTAGGCCATGGGTTTGACTTACAAACCTGCCTAATGTATCCACTCTTACCGCAACAAAAACATATTGGCTTCCTATCAAATGTTATGTGGGGTCTACTATCTGTATTTCCCATTCTCCTTGTGGTACACTGGGAAGCTTTGTTCTGATACCCTTTATCTGTGTTATAATGTTTACTAGGTGGTCCTGATTCATGTGTGGATTAGGAAGGGCCTTCAGGTCTCATATTTTGTCGTAACTTTTTCATTTGAACCATCAGGTTTTTCATGTGGTTACTCAAAGTCTCTATATTTTTGTTCAGCTGTGTAACTTCTGATTTGCATACTGCACCTACAGTATTGTCTACTTGTGCTACCATGTTGGGTGCACTTTTTCTTTGTATGCTCCCTTCACCTTTTAAGGCAAACCTATTGTTGGCATAATACAACAAAGTTTTTATATTATGTAGTTACTGTGTAGTTTTCCATTATGGTTATGTTTCGTACTATAGAATGCCTTAATCCTCTTAAAATCTACCTAATTTTGTTTCCTTATGACATGGTTCTGTCAAGTTTTAGACATAAGCAAATTTTTCTGTAGACTCGTTTATTTGTATGTGTATTCGTAACTGCATTTCCAAATTCCTCTGATCCTCCTACTTATGTAAAAGCTAATTCATTTACCTCACTAAAGTCTTTAAATATCTTCAAATTACTGGCTTGATCACTAAGACTACATACCCCCTTGCAATAGCGCCTCTAAGAAAACTTGGAAGATAGGTGACACATTTCTTGACATCCCATCCATTTACAACAGCTGCGCTGCTGTAGTTCTTTAAATATTCCCCTTATTCTTCTGAACGTTTACCAAAATAGAAGTCTGGCTCAATAAAATATCTGCCTCATTCTATCTTTACTATGCTTTGATATTGGCAGCGTTCACAGGTGCTACACCCTGCTCTCTGGAATTGCTTTGTTCGGTCTCTTGTCTCAAAGGTTTAACGTTTTCCAACATAATCTCAGTACCTAATTCTTTAGTGTTTTGGTTTGCTTCTTAAGTTCCTTTCAGGAAACAAAATATGCTAACTTAAATCTGTTTTCCTACCTCAAAAATACTAGAGAAAGATTTAATGTATGCGGCCAATTTCTCAATCTAACAACGTAAAATTGTTCACTTGTGTAACTAGAAGAAAGAAAAGTGAATTATTTTACTACACTGCTCAAATTTACTTTTACTATCATGTACTTCAAATTTCTTCCTAGTACACAAGCCATGCTTTTCTTGCAACAATGTCTACTATACCTCATAACAACAAAACTACAATATACTTTATTGGCTGTAAATATATCAATTAAGTTATTAGGCCTCAAGCCGAAATTATAAATTATCATGCAAAATTAACAGGACTACAAACAAACGGCAGTACAGTGCATATTGTAAACAAACTACACAAAATAATTAACAAAAACATGCTAGTAGTAGTGACTTACCTGTTAGTTATCTTAGCTACACTTACATGGAACATGAAAGTGGTATAAAAAGGAAATAGAAGAAATGCCAGAAGAATTAAAAGAGAACAGAAAAAGAGAAAAAGCAACAGAGAAATAAACCACTTCAGATGCTACCAGGCACCTCCACCATTCTGTTACGTAGAACATTGGGACATAAGTTTTGCGTGGTGACTCTAACCATTTAGTAATCACATGGGAAGGAGGGTGGTACTCAAAGCATTCAGCTGTTCCTCAGGGAAAAGAGGGGCAGTGGGTCTTCTTAGTATGATAGTTAGGGTATCACTGCAACCATGCTGTATTTTTGCTAAAACATTATTCAGTTATTATAAAAAATAATTTCCTAGCTGTATACTGTTAAGATGCTAAATAACTTGAAGTAGAATTTCAAGGGAAAAAAAAAGAAAATCGTTTAATCTTATTTACTAAGAACGAGAATAGGTCACTGAAGTAATACTTAAAATCTCAAGTACAAAATAAAAGAAGGAAAAAAACTTTATCTCCAGTTATTTCGTGTATTTTCAAATATAACATAACAGTTATAGTCAACAAAGGAAAGTTTCAAACCTAATAAATTAATAGTGACTCACTGTAACAGGTAAATGGTGAAAAGTACAAAAATAGTAAATGTTTAGCAAAACTGAAACAATTTACCCTGGGGACCTACACTGAGAAGACTAACTAATAAATGCTATAACCATAAACAAAAGATGTATTGAAAACTCCAAGGGCTACATCATTTCACAACAGAAGAATTGGTTTGGTATTTCAAAAAGAATTTTTAATTTCAAAATAAAAGTAGTATTTTATGTTGCATTTATGTAGACTAAAGGGCGAGGAAAGAAAAATAAGAGACTAGGAAAGAGAGAGGCTAAAGTGAGCTACGAGGTATCCTGCATACTTGCTATTGGCCTTCACTGTAAACAAAGCAAAATAGCTTACCCTCGGCAACTACCAAGGCATGTATATCCATCTTGTCATTGCATGAACGACTTACTTGACTACTTGACTATTACTTCTTATTATAAAACCTACAGGATAGTAACAACTTTTAACAAAATAGAATAACTTAACTGTGACTACATGGCAACTGAAGTTCATGGTGGCTGCCACCTGTTGTGAGATGAGCTGTGTGCCCTAACACTCCTGGACCATGACTCCGTCAAAAACACGCCACACGTGTACTATTAATGTTAAAAACATTTTGAAAAACAGTTCATAGGTGAATCTCAGCACCTGCTGCATGAAGAGGTTAGTGACGGTTTCCTTAGAACAACAAGAAGCAAACAACTGAGCCACGAAAACAGAATGGCCAACTGTGTAGCCTCAGTACACACACAGCATGCCTACCAACTTAATTGGCAGTTCACCTGCCTGACCACGAGAACTGAAAACATGGAGAGGCTTAGAGAGAGAGAGTGGTGGGAGAGAGGGAATAATGAGGTAGCCTTGGCTGCTGAACAAATGGTGAGGGGAAGAGGAGTGGAACCAGTTGAGTTAGAGAAAAGGGGGGTGGGGAAGAGAAACGAGGGTTGATGGCAGTATTATGTGACCCGGCAAACGCTGCACAAAAAAATTATACCGACCTCCAGCTGGCCACCCGTGCACACCACTATATGAATCAAAATACTAAACACTTTCCCCGAACAGAGAGTAGGAAACAACTTACGATGCAAGTGAGCTACTGCTTCGAAGAGGTACTAAATAGCATCATCAACTTCTATGCACAACTGTTATGACATGATGTACATGACCACATGTTTGTGCCAGGCGGCGTTCAAAATAATCTACTGTGACGGGTCACAAAAAGGAAAACTTCTAAGCCTTACTGCAGAGCTAAATTTAGCATCCTGGTCATACAGGTTCAAACAGATTAAACGTGTTACAGTATTACTGAAGGAAAAAAGCTGAATGGAAAGTTTTAGACTACTGATCTATCAAAAAAAATTAACTCGTTAAAATTTAAAAAAAAATTGCTTTGCGACAATATCTTCTTCTGGAATTTTCTTGTGTGTTATTGCAAAGTTAAGACCCATTGCCAGCACTGATTCACTGGTTTTGTCCAGTTCTTTGTTGGAAACTCTGATTACTATTTTGTTCTTGTTGAGCATGAGTTTTGGTTCAGTATTCTGAAGATGTATGAATTTATTTTTCGGTTTTTCAGTAGCTTTAGCTGACTCGGCTATGGTTTATTGAGATGATATTCGGTCGAGTGATTCCCAGTCTTCGGGTTGCAAACAGGCTGCCAGAATTAAGTTTAACTTATATAATGTTTTTGATACTTCTTTCCCGCAGCAGTGCCTTGCTAGCCTTACTGTAGACTTTCTCAGCAGCATGTGTTTTGAGACTGTGGTGAATCAGTGTGAACTTTGGTGAGATGTTCTTGTCTGCATTTTTTTTAGGAAGCACAGTGCACTCAGAAGAAGATATTTCTTTATCCTCAGTTTGTTGAGTTGTTTGGTGGTAGAAAATATCTTCTCCCGATAAAGAGATTTCAATCCTTATTATAGGCTTTTATGGCCGGGATCATAAGCATCTCTGCTTTTGGGATAAGGCCATGTCCCATGTTTGGTTTCTTCTGACTGTTTCAGCAATACATGTTGCCATAATCAGAGTTGTACTGAGGTTGAACTGTTCAGATGCCCAATATATACTGGTTGTGCCAGGTTTTTATCAATTATATGTTTAATATCATGCATTTGAAATTATATTTTTAACTCGAGTACATGCCTGGCATAAAATATTCAAGTATGTCTAAAGTCTTAGCTTTCTTAATAAAAAAATATATTTGCTAGACTGCTGACTACATTCACGATTTACTTTTCCAATGTGTATTTATGTATCCATCTTGTTATTTATTGTATTTCTTGAATGATTTCTGCTGCATGTCAACAGTTTTAAAAAAAGTTTCATGCTTAATATTCAATGGATTGGAAATAAAATAATATTTGTACTGAAGTGTTGCATTTCTATTTACCTGGTTTGAAGATTATATACAAAGGTAAAGCTGACCTCAGTGTAGTTGATTGGGCTCAAACCCATAATACCTTTGTGAATGAATCAAGTGTGTTACGACTTGCTGAAAATGCTTGTCGGTATATGTTTGGGCATGTAAACTTGTAAGAAGCTCATACAGTGAGTATGAAAAAGTAGAGCTTTAACTGGCCCAGATCTAGCCTCCTTGCTGCACAGCTATTAAGGACGTAATACAACTCAATCCATTATTCTTACAATCTGTGACATCCTGTCCAAAATGCTATTGATCACTGTGATTATCCTGTAAAGTTGTGGTTGTCTTAATTGGTGTCTTATGGTTTGTCAGGCTTATTTAATGCAGTTAAGTAAAAAGTAATCTATATTATGCAAATTTTTTAAGGAACTTTATGATAATTTTAAGTATTTTTAGGCTTCTTTCTGTGAAAGGTGCCATTTTTAAAACAAATATAGTTCTCTAGTAAAGAAATTTGCTCTGAGGAGGTGATGTTGGTAATTACTATAAGATTTATGATATTTAATATAAACTGTTATTTTGGAATAGAATGAAAATTGTTGGGTTGAAACATTTAAATGTGGTTTTATTCAACAATTTTACATGCAAATATTTGCTAAATATTTACAGTTTGACATGCATTACAGTCTAGCCAGTCTTGTTTAAATGCCACCTAAGTTAGCACAATTTCTAACTC
Organism: Medauroidea extradentata; assembly: GCA_003012365.1. NCBI lineage: Eukaryota > Metazoa > Arthropoda > Insecta > Phasmatodea > Phasmatidae > Medauroidea > Medauroidea extradentata. Next base: position 12,842 of record PNEQ01119939.1, read on the forward strand.
ATTGAAGAATTTGAACCTTTATTTCTAATGTTTGTTATATATATGTTTGTTTTTTGATGTGTTTTCTGAGATTTGAAGATGGCTATACTCTTATTTGAATTGACGCTTAAAATATTTGGAATAATTGAAATGAATGTTTTTCTCATTTCAGTAACATTTATTCATGCATCCTTGAGACTACGTAATATCAAGAATAAGCTAGTGAATAAAATTGAAGTAATTGGACTTAAGAAAACGCCAATGGGTGTCCTTCTGGATGTATTTGGCTTTGAGCAGGAAGTTCTATCATAAAGCTAAGAAAAGTGTTCCAATATTACAAAACATACATATGAAGTGGTTATGAAAAATTCCATGTAATGGAATTCAGCATGTATAAATAAAATTAGTTCAAATCTGTTAAAAATTTAACCTTTGCTGTTCAGTATTCAAGCATGATTCTTACCAAAATTTATTTTGAAGTATTGAATATGGAAAGTTATGTAAACGTCTTCTTTCCTTCTATAAAGAGACTTTGTAATAATACTAGGAAAGAAATTGTAATTTTTTTATTGTTATGAATGTGTAAATAATTAATATTTGAAGGTTTGTATTTTTGTACAATTATATTATTTCCATGTTTATGTTGTAAATATGAGTTTTGAAGAGATAACAATGACGTGTTTCTTTCCTTTTTAGTGTGCTTTCACATTCTGTGGTTTGTTATTGGTATTTCAAACATGGCTGAGATATGCACAAGATCTGTTTGATTCTCATTTTCCATCTGTCTGTTCACACACTGTCGTTTTCTTTGGCCTTGGATCACAGAGATCACCCATTTTCGTACTTTTTGTAGAATGAGTTAATGAACCAGTGGCTTTGACCCTTTATTTACTATTATTGAACAGCTACTTTACATTTTCAAACCTTTGGCTGCACCATATTACCCCATCAATGTTGAATGACTGCTGCTGTACCAGCACTCTGCTGTGTTTACATAGCCCACCAGTGAAAAGGAAACTGAAGCATAAGTGTAAAAAATTTTTCTTACAAGTCATCTGTAATATCAGGGCCATGGAAGTCACGAAAAAGAAATGGAATTTGGGGTAGGGTCATGGAAGTCACCGGAATGTAGCGGAATTTGGAATGAAGGCACCAATTTTCCTTGTTGGATGTGTAAAATTAATGTAACTTACAGATGCAGCGAGAGCACCTGTTTACTTTTCCCTCCTTTCGACAGAGATAATGGCTGTATTGTCTTATTTTCCACGCCTTTTACTTCGCTTAGCTGACTGTGGTGTTTTCTTTGTCAGAAGGCGGAGGAAAGAATATTGATTCACATCTAGGCAGTAATATGATTACAAAATGTTTAAGAATTCTTGTTTATGTACTAGTACAGTGGGACCATCTATACAATAATTAAGCTTACCAGCAAGAACAACCAGCATAAAATGTATTAGAATAATCGTGTGTGTACTATGTACAATATGGAAGTATCATGGGACCTCCAAAGCTGGCTACATTTTGAAAGCTGGTGCATGTTTTTTTTTATTGTTTTGGTATAGAGAGATGTCAAATCTACCCTCCAATTTTTCTTTTGAGTGAGGATTCAAGATTTTGTAAGAAGAAAGATGTCTTAATAAAATAATATTGCCGTAACTGCAAGACTGACTCACTTTCTTGTACGTTTCTGTGTGTGTTAGGAAAAAAATGTCACATCGGCTTTGCACACAGGCAGAACAAAGGCATGTTTTGTTCATGTGCAGGAATTGTGAAATGTCACATTATTTATAATCATTATTCATAATTAATAAACATGCAACATATGAATATTTGGAGATTTTTGTACAAACATTTCTTCTATAGTAATGCTGTCTCTTTAACCTAGCGGAAATAATCCTTATTCTGTGACAGTTATCCAGAATGAGAGTGTATATTTGTTTTTTTGTGATGGAGCTACAAACTAATGATGTTTTACGGAGTCGTTTAATTAATGTTACAGTGAGTTGTGTCTGTGTTTGTGTATAATTTCAAGTAGGCCTATGTGTTTTTAACATTGCACAAGGCTCGGCTAGACGTAGATTCACTATTCACTAACTTGACAGTGTTTCTGATAAATAATGAATAAGTCTTTGTGTTGGCCTAACAGTGATTGCATTTTTTACAAGATGCTGGATAAGTTATATGTCAGTTATTGGGAGGCTGTGGGCGTCAAATGTTACATGTCAGTCCTCCTGGAACAAGTTGTACACAGATATTGTAGGCGGACAGATGTCTCCTGACCCACTCTAGTACTCAAATCTGCATCAGCAGCAGTGTCACTTAACCTGAAGAGCTAACACTGTTCTGAATTTACTTGACTTAAAGATATTCGTCCATAAATAAAAGTTTTATTTCCAATAATGTTTCCCAGTTTATTTAAATTTCACTTACATCATTAGATACAAACTTTTTAATATCATTATGAACCTGGTTTACTGAAAAAGTTGGTACTAAAATACAACGAAAGTTCGCAAGGATTTTAAGAAAACAAAACTGCACCTGATGGCGTATGTACATGAGCAAAAAACTAATTTGGAGAGTCCAGATAATGTCCAAAAAGAGTTTACAGAATAGAAGGACCCAGTGCTGCCCGTATACATACAATTCTCACTTCTGATACTACTACTACTACTACATCCTAAAATTTGGACTAAAGCCCTTCAACATGACTGTCTACATTGGTATCTTCTTTAATTCTTTTTCTACTTCATCACAAAATTGGGCTAACGTCCACGACCGGCCACATCAGTGTCTTCCTTAATTTTTTTACTACATGGCAGAGGCCAAACTCTTTTGAAGGAACTCGCATACATTATCATAGGCCTCATTGTCATTGGCTGTCACAAGGCCGTGCTAATGTCACATGATTCCAATATCACTGATCCCTCTAGGACCTAATTGAAAATACTGCACAGTAAAACAATACAATGCAAAAGCTATACAGAATAAATCCAGAATACACAGAAGAAAAAACAAAGCTAAAGATACCTCCGCAAAAGGCCAACCGGCCATAATGCTATTGATTACACCCTGACTTTTAGACTTCTTTAGGTTACAAAATACTCATGACTTGAGTTTTTTTACCATCCATTTCTGAAACAGAGACCACTAAAAAAATCTTATTGAAACTAAAATATTATCAAAATACATTTGATTTACAACAAATATCCTAACCTAACTTCCATAACAAAATACAATATAAAACTCTAATCTCGCAGTGCCAGAAGTGCCACTTTCAAGAGACGTGGTTAGAAGAGGAGGGATGGAGGACGTGGCTGAGAACAGGTAAGGATAAACTCTGCATTTTGTCTTCTGTGTATAATAAAAATTGATGTGTCCCACTCTGGTGTAAATGCAATAAATGTCATGAGAAAGACAAAAAGCGTAGCATTTTTTGGTTGTCTTAAATCTGTAAGATGAACACTTCCTTCTTTCAGAGCCAGGCATTTCATGATATTTTTTTAGTGTACTGTGAACTGGGTATACTTTGCACCAGCGTGTGTAAATTTGCTCCACCCAAAAATATATTTTCTCTTAGGTGAAAACAAGTGGTTGTATTCAATGGTATTAAATTATATTTGTTTAAATACCCAGTCGTGATGTGTCGTTATTTTACCAAACGACCTAGAAACAAATATTTTTGGTGGTGCAAAGTTACCCGTGCTGGTGCAAAGTATACCAACTTTACGGTACCTACCACAGACGAATGCACCGAGTTCATCTTTGCCAGAACCTAAGCCTTGCACATCAGCTTCAAGCCAAGGGTGTCGACTTTTCTAATTGGTGAGGGTGTAACAAAAGTATGGATTAGGTCGGCAGCTCACTGTGTTTTCACAAATTCTTCATCTCACTCAGAAGAATTAGCAGTAAAGCTGTTTCTTGTTATGTTCACATATAGTTCTCTTGCCTCAAAAAAAGGGGGTAAAGATAAAATTGCATACAGCATAACACGTCGACTTGATCCCCATTTGCCAAACGTGTCTTATATAATGTACAAAAAAAACCTGTTTTGCTTTGTCAATAGACGGAATGTTGAAATGATGTATGCCAAAAGGAACAAATGGACGTTGTTGAAAGTATTGGGATGCAGAAAACATGTGCTAGGACAAACCACTTGACATCTGCTTTCCTTGAATGTTCAATACCTGCAGATTTGCTCGATACACTTATTGTATGTGTTAGAAAAGCTAACCTGTCTCTATGAGGCTAGGTGCAACTTGCAGCTGGTGAACCAAATGTTAACCTGAAACTGATTTCCAATCTAAAAGTTATGAGAACTATACTTGACAGCAAAAAAAAAAATCTTGGACCATGGCACAGTGTTCTTTGCACATTGTAAATGGTGCATACAAAACATCTCATATAAAGGTTAGTTAGCAAGTTAATCAGTTTCTTAGAGCATTTTACAGTCTTTTTTTTTTTTTTTTTTTTTTTAGAACTACCTATCTTGCCATGCAGCTTATTATCAGTTCACTGGATCCAGAATTTTCCCGAAACAGTTCTGTAGCATATGATTGAGGAAAAACTCATCTGTGATAAAAGGGTGCTCAGAAATAATTCCACTTTGGAAGAAATATGTAACAGATAAAGAGATTGAAAATAACTCTCCAAACTCCCAGAACTTTCATGCAGTAAAGAAGATCTTGTAAGAAGACCCAGTACTAGAAGCCATGCTACATTTCTCTGTCATGATATCCGAGGAGTTAGAAGAATTCCCAACATGTTTTTAGAGGAATGATCTGCTGCTTCCTTTTCTTCATAAAGAAATTTTACAGTTGAACATTGCAAGCAGAGTTTTTACAAAAGCTGCAATGGAAAAGATTGTTAGTATATCCCAGTTAAAAATTAAAACACTTGAATGTCAAAATGAGACTGACCTAAGAGTACCAGATTGAATTGAAATTGGTTTTGGAGCAACTTTCTTCCTGAAATAAATTAAGGAACTAGATTCTCTTAGATTTAAAGCAGATTGCAAAAAATTTTTGCTGCAGTTGTTTTATAATCTTGAAGATAAAAGTCCTTTAAGAGAGAGAATCATGCTTGGCTCCTCTTGCTTAGCCCCTTCAGTGATAATCAAAGATAATGTCAGAACATGAAGCGTCAGTATTGACATTGAAGAACTTGTTTCTCACAATCAGCTGTCCCCTGCAGATGGAAATGTTTTAAGAAAATAAACAAAGTTTTGTGCACTTCCTGAAGTTCTGAAAGCAGCCAAGTCGTTCAACTGGAAACAGGATAGCCTGGACAAGTTTTTGTTTCAGTTGCTGAGCTCAGCAATGGATAATGCCCGTACCCAGTTAGTTTCTTTCAACACTTTTTTGGTTTGCTCTTATGGTATTGCGACTAAGAGTTCTTGGTGGAAAATCTTGAGGAGCAATTCCTTGTTGCCCAAAGACTTGTTCATGATCATGTTTCTTTTGTTCCAAGTAGGTAATGTTCTGTACCTATGTTGATTTTTTTTTTTACAATTTAATTTTACTTCTCTTAGTTTGTACGTTACAGGTGACATTGAAACTTTTTCACAGAATATACCTAAACAGATAATTATGGGCTTTCAAAATGCTTCCTCAAAAAAAAAAAGAGAGAGAGATGACCTGATGAAGAACATAAAATAGGACAAATCTGTGAATGCAAGGAAGAGAACAGCGTATGAAACTAAACTCTTGAAATTGAAAGGGGAAAATTTGCTGGAAGAAATGAAAGAACAACTTACGGATATAGACAGGGAGCTGAAAAACCTTGGAAACAAAATATGTTTTTATATTGTTACAATAAAGACATAAACTAAATTTAAATAGTATGGATTAGTTTCACTTATAACAAGAAAATTCAACAATTCTGGATTACTTTGATATGTGTTTGTTCCCCATTATTGTCAAAAACCAAAGTTAACTTTTTGTTGAGCTTGTAAAGTATGCTTATATATTTTAGGCTGCGTAGGATACCAATAATTTTATGGTTGCTGAGACGATTATATCCAACCAGTTTTAATTTAACGTTGGTTTTTAGTTTAATGAGTCACCAAATGTGACTGGAAATGGGCACTTAAAGTCACTGATTCTTGGAAAATAAGACTGGTAAGACACCTTGAATCACAGCTGCCTTACAGCTCCACTTGTAACACACACACAAAACCATTCACTCATGCACTGTCATTTTATAATCTCTGAAAACAGGTGTTCCCATTTATGGCTAGCTGCTCCATTCTCGGCTCCTCTTAAGCCAATATGTGAGGGGTAGTGGGATGTTGACCATAATTAACGAGTTATATTTGTTAGGCCCTCAACTCACAATGTTCATTAATTTTTTTTTAAATGTGCAGTAGCCTGCCACCCTTTGCATCACCAGAAATGGTCCACATCACCTCATTACAACATTTGGACCAATAAGCAGTGTCCAGAAACCGAAAGGAATGATTTGATCCTAATATTGGTACAAAACACAAAACAAGTGCAGTTTCAATGCTCACTGTTTCAACTAGCAAATTGTACAGGTGCGTCTACACTGTATAACATGACGTGGCCAATACGCGTGTGAGGAGGAGGCGGCGTGTCGGAGTCCCCTAGTTGGTCAAACCTGAACACGTGGTGGCTCGTGGGGGTGATTGCCGTGAAAAGGGCGCCAGTCCGTCGTTGAATTTAACTAGCCCGGGCGGACATAGGACTCTGTTCTCAGGGTCGGGTCGACGGCCACGTGGCTGCCTCCTCACACAAAGGCCTAATACTACTTACGGTTGTTACGCTGGGGAGGGTGTTGAGGCCCCCTCCACGCCTCGTAGCACAAACAAATGAACATTTTAAGAACACTCATACATGACACTAAAAGGCTAGGTTGCTCCAGAGAAGGCTGGGCCCTGAAACTTGCGTGATGTGAAAATAACTACACACGGGACTACGTAAGATTGATGATATTTATTGCTTTATTGCGCACAATACACTACTATACGTAAGATGCTGAGCGGGCCTGGCCCTATAGCCGGCCAGTAGCTGAAACACGGTGAGAAAAGCTGGCCGAGGCCGCGAAAATAATTAAAGTGAATAAATCCCGGGGGCCGTGAGTTGACCGGGAGGGGTGACGATCACGGGGGATGTCGTTGATACAAACATATTCTGAGAAACTTACTCTATTGTAGTGATGGTGATAGATTGCAAAAAGTTGATGGTCCCCTGTGACGCGACGCGTGTGCACCCTAGGCCCGCCGAGCTACAACTGCCGGAAGATGGCGATGCCCAAGGACTCCAGAGCTCTCGCGCACGCCACTTCCGGTGAGGCGAATTTATACTTTACAAACATGGAAAGACATATAACCCTGATTTACATTAATGGATCGGCGGTTGCCCTAGAGTGTTTGTAGTCTATAATTATGTTTTTTTGGTGAGTTCGTTTAAATGTTTTGGTGATTACTGTTGGTCTACATTTACACTTCAAACACTATGCATTTACACTACACTTATAATTTACACACAATTAGTTCGTGGTTCGTCTATATTGCGGAGGTGGTGGGGGCATAGCGGAGGCGACAATGGGTCTTAAACCCGGCGCTAGGCGGGTCACGTCAAACAAAACATGTTATAAAAGGTTATATTACAAAGTTATATAACATGTTAAAAAATGAAAAGAAGGCAAGTTATATAACGAGTTATAGAACAAGTTATACTACAAAGTTGTATAACTTGCTATAAAATGTGAAGGAAGAAGTTATATAACATCATGTTATATAACAAATTATGTGTTATAAAACAAATTATATGGTTCCCATGCAGTGTCGGTAAAGATAAAAAAAAGTTAAATAACTTGTTTTATAACATGTCACAAGGTTGTCCACACTGTCACACATGTTAACAAAACACAGTTGGCAGTCACGATTCATGTACACAAAGGCAATCATTTATGTAAATAGATCTTGTGTACACAACAAACATTCCAAGTTGTTTAGGTTATTTGAGTATTGAGAAAATGGAATAGGAAAAAAACGAAACGTCTCGTTTAATTGAACTGTTCAAGGAAAAGCAGGTGCTTTGGGATCCAACATCTGTTTACTTTAAGGACAGAAATAAAAACATGACGCATGGCAAGACCTAGGTGCTGACATGGATGTGGATGCAGCTGAAGTGGAGAAGAAAGTGCGTTCACTCATTGGACAATTTCAGCGCGAACTTAAAAAAGGAAATAGCGGGTCTGCAGCAGATGCTGCTTTTAAATCAAAGTGGGTGTTCTTTCAAAGTCTGATGTTTCTGAGAGACAGAAATGAACCGCGCCATATACGGGAAGCAGGCTTCCAGGAAGCATCCTTTGACCGAGACTCTGTGCCAGATAACGATACGATGGTAGTGGTGAGTACAAATAAAATTATAAAATGTAAATTAGCACAGTGTACTTAGCAAGTAAACCTACTAGGAGCAAACAAACCATCATTTGTGTGGCATTTATTGCAGTAAGGCTGTGATATTTAATAAATTTTAATTCCAGTGCATACTTTACAGCCGTCAAGTGTTTTCTAAATGTATTACTTTAAGTAGGCTGTGGAGTCATTAATGTTTAGATAACTTACTCGAAAAGTCGTACACATTATTATGTACCTTGACTTGTTTTGAACACGCCAAAATGATGCTCAAATAAATGGTTTTATTGTTTCACAAGTTATTAACAATATTTTTTTCTCTAGAAACTTAAATTTATTTAATTACAAATAATGCTGAATGTAAATACATATGGTTTGCAAAGTACTGCTTCAATTTAAGGTAATTTACAAGAGTAACTACTTTTCCATATCTTGAAAAATATTCGTTTGCGAGGTAATGTTTATTAATAAATAATGTTTCTTTTACATAGACGAGTCGGCGCAGCACATACCTTCACATTGTCATCTATTGGTTAGGGTCTGTTAGGTTCGGTTAAGACAGTTTATATATATATGGGCTATATATAGTGTAAATATACTCAGTCCAGAAGTAGCTACTCTTGTAAATTACCCAATTTAATGGTTGAGGTAATTAGTTAACAGGTACATATTTGAGTCGCCATAACCTATACTCATTGGCTTTAGAATTCTGCAACAGGAGGTTTTCTGTAATTTGGATAGTTTATTAAGACACACATGGTACATAAATTTCATATTATGTTTTATATAAAACAAGTACCTAACTTAATTATAAAATATGACACACTTGTATTTCACATTGCAACATAGGTACCAGTAAATAATGTACATTGATTGTACTATACATAAACACTGCTAATTATAAAAATAAAGTATGTTATTACACTCTTTTATTTCACAATAATTCTTCAAAGGTACCAGTCATTAATGCACATTGATGGTCCTAAATATAAACACTGCTTAACACAAACCGTGCCACATATGCACACATAGTATAAACATAAACAGCAACTTGTAGTACTCATTTCTGTACTAACAAAAACCTAGACCCACAATATGACTCATTGAATTTTAAAACCAGTATATTATGCCTCAAATAATGCTAGCGTGGCCTACAGTCTTTAATGCACATTACAGGTGCGGCTAACAAATACGCAGTATGTTATTACACATCCTGGAAAGGTACTTTACCTTCCTCACTGACTAAGAACGACGACAGTTATTTTCGTACATCTTCTGCAAGTTCACTTGGCTTTCTTGCAATGCGCTTAAGTCTCAGGAAAGTACCATTTGGTTGTCCCTCAACTCTCCACCGGCCAGGTATTACTTCTCCAGTGTTGCCATCTTCAGAGTCAAAAAACCCTGGAGGACAGTATCTAGAAGATGATTGGCCTCTTCGTAGGAAGTTGTGGAGAAATGCACACGCTAATACCACCTTTTCTGCTTTTTTTTGGTTCAAGAAGCAGCGGCCTTCTAAGGACTCTGAATACAACAGACATAATGCCAAAAACATTTTCCACAATACGTCTAGCCCTGCTCAGTCTGCCATTGAAGACTCGCTTTATGGATCCTATGTCTTGGGCACCTGGATAGGGTTTCATGATATGTGGAAGCAAAGGAAAAGCATCGTCTGCCACATAACAAAATGGTGTCTGTACAGTTCTGCCAGGTAAAGGTCTTGCGGGTGGCAAATTCATGTGTGATGTTTGGATCATTTTCTTAAATTCTGTGCTTGCAAATACACCACCATCAGATAACCGTCCTTAACACCCCACATTTACGAATAATATAATAAGGAGTAGGAAGCATCAACAACAGCAAATAGTATAATGCTAAAGAAACCTTTATAATTAAAGTAATCACTACCACTGTGAATGGGGGCTTGAAGTGCTATGTGTTTCCCATCCATTGCGCCACAGCAATGGGGGAAATTCCATTTTTTCCAGTACTCATTGGCAACTCCTAACCATTCGTTTGAAGATGTGGGCACCTGCAACCAACACACACATACATACTACATTAACAGT